>BGPT01004020.1:0-22975 GCA_003297045.1 Symbiodinium sp. clade C Y103
GGCAAGAAGCCAAGAAGCCAAGAAAGCCATAGAACACCAAGAAGCCACGAAAGCCACAAAAGCCAAGAAGCCACAAGCCAAAGCAGCTACAGACCTAAAGACACACAAAAATCCTAAAAAAAAACACACAAAATTCCTAAAAAAAATGGCCCCCCATAATCTAGTAAGATCTAGTAAGTGTACACCTATAAAACTCATCAACAACCCAATCAACTCCCATGGTTTTTGTTCGGCCACCGGACCTTCCAAGCGCAACTCCACCAGCTGGGAACAGTAGCGAAGGAAATTGCCCAAGGCGAAGCCTCGCTGTGGAGCCATAGCCTTACCACCTGGCTGGACAGAAATGGGAGTCTTAATTGTCGACTGTCATGGACATGAATGGGGGTTTCCTAAAATAGGGGTACCCCCAAATCATCCATTTTAATAGGATTTTCCACTATAAACCATCCATTTTTGGGTATCCCCATTTTAGGAAACCACAGAATGGACATGGATAAATAAAAAAAAGTGTATGTATTCACGAAATTTTTGTTGGTCATGAATAAATAGTTATTAAGTCCAAAACATTCATGTTGAACCTGCAGGAATGAGTCACCAACTGGCTACTTGTGTCAAAATGCGGTCAAGACTTGGTCAAGTTTCTCCAAACATGGAGCCTGGTGGCAGATGCTCATAGCTGAGATCCAATTTTTGAATCCTTGGCACAAAACATGGTGGGAATGCTGTTTTTGGTGGCCGAAAAGACAATGACTTGGTGGATGATCAGACTCCCAAAAAAATTCTGAGCAAATGTTCGATCTTTCCCCAATTTTGCTGTGTTGATCGTACACCCGAAATGTTTCGAAAGACTTGTCAATTCCCGATTTGTTTTCCAGTTTTGCATCCCAAATCTCCCAGAAGACAAAGTTCTCAGAGACTTTGCCAGCAGGGGCTTTGCGGGGACGGGCACCCATCAGCTCAATCGCAAAGCGCAACTCCTGCGGAGCACCACTTGGAACGGATGCTGCAAACCAACTTTGGATGCCTCCCAACAAAGCCTTGGACCGCTGAAGCGCTACCTTTGTGAGGTTTGTAGTTGTTTTCCTGCAAACCAACAAGTTCGGTTGCACTTCTAAGTTTCCCTTTTAGCCCTGACAGCTATTTTTAGGTCTATCTGAGATAACCCACAAGAAAGACACATCTCTTAGCTCCGATGATAGGTCCTCCATCGATCTCAAGCAATTTGCACGTTGCCCCATCATTTATTCCAACAAAAAACTTATTACATTCCCCAATGTATTGCAAAACCGAGCATCCAATATGTTTAACTTTACTTCACCAGTCCTCTTACCCAGTATTTCCAATCTGGTTCCACCTAAAAACGGGCTACCCATAGATCGTCATGTTCAACTCACCCATTTTCACACCCTGTTCTTCATACAGCATAGTGTCCCATATTAACCCATGATGTTCCCATACAATGGTTGGTGAAATCGGTGAACTCCCCGGTCGAATTTCAGGGGATGCAAATTTCCATCTTCTCGACGCGTCACGTGATCTCCTCCTCGGAGCACTTCACTAAGCTCAACAGGTCATTCAGCGGCTTTCCCTTCAAGCGCCGCCGCAGTTTGGACACGCTTTGCCGCAGGCGTGGGCGACGGTGCACCTGGCTGACAGCTAGATAAATGTGGATCTGGATAGCAACAAAATGGGAATGCAAGTGTCTGTGTGTATGTGTATATATATATATATACATACAAAAGTATAGACATATACATACATATGGTGCATATCTACATAATGTGTATCTAGGCGCAGAGATGTAGGTATAGGCATACCTATGATTCGCATGTAGAAATATATATATATACTGTAATATGTTCATATCAATCAACACATGGATCGAGGGATTGGCTTTAGGGAAGCTCAATGGATTGGTGTTGGGAAAATCAGCATGGAAACCATTGTTTTTGCCGTCAAATATGGGAGGTTCCTGCCAATGGTTTCCCTTCAAACTAGAGATTTATTGCCGCTTGGATAAGGATAATGATTTTCCAAACCATTGGATGTGAGTAGGGATACACCTGTTTTTTCCACAACTGTTCACCCTTGAAACTTTAAACCCAAAATCATCAAGTCTGAAACTTGTTCAGAAACAAAAAACACCATAATCGGTTGAACTGTTTCTTTGAAATACATGGCCATAGAAAACACAACAAAACGGTTTCCAACACAACACCGACCTCGTCCCCTGCCTCCTGCAGAGGCCCTGCTGAGCCATCACTGCTCCAGCGCCAAGAGCTTTGTAATGCCCGCCACTCCAAAGGGCCCGGCAGAAACGTGCGCAGCTGCTCGCGGAAGTCTGGCAGCCTGAAATTTGAAGGGGTGCAGAGGCTGTGCATGGGGTATGGGTGTAATGTAATGTAGTGTAATGCAATGTAATGCAATGGAACGTGACGTTATGTAATGTAATGCAATGTAATGTAATGTAATTTCATGCATGGATGTACGTTTGTCTAATATGTACAAACATGTAATCATGGGTATAGCATGCATGTATATATGAATGTATGTATATATATATATATGATTTGATATACATGTATCTAGATATGTACACAGTGTATACTACGTCAATATACGCATACACGCATTACATGTATACCATACTACTACACATAACCTTCAAAAATTGAGAGATTTGAACCAGAAACGGTGCTGACTAATTGGGGTTCTTCTTATATACATATAGAACCTCCAACTGCTGCTCTTCCACATCAACAATTTCCTCAAACTTACCCCCGCAGACTGCGAACTTCCGTTCCTCATCAAACGCAGCAGAGAATTCTGCATAGGTCGTGGTTGCTGTTGCCGCTTCGAAGGTCCATGAGTCGCCAAGAGTTTTTCAGGGAGAACGTCAAGCTCCAAAGTCAACGATGGAAAGCGCTGAAGAACGTCTCTCAAGGCAGCCTGCCGTAAGCTGCGGGGATGACTGGCATCAGGTCACAAGGCCCCCACAAAAAAAGGAAACTGAATGAAACTGATCTGTGTCCAAGTGTGTCTCCAAAACCCATCTCTCTAGGGACGTAATGTTGGTAAAACAATAATAAACCACCCAAATCACCATAAATAGGTGGTATAAACCATTCCAAAATGGGTGGTTTATTATTGTTTTACCAACATTATTGTGCCATATTGTACCCAATCTTTGACCCCCACATCCACTTCACTGGATCTTCCATGCCTGTGCAGCTTGGTCCGGATCCGAACCGCGCAAGCGCACTCTTTGCAATGCCTTGATGTCCAACCCTGGCGGCTTCTAATGGGGGGATCCATTGGGGACGCCCAACACCACCATCATGTTTGAGTAAGGACTCCCATAGTTTCAGGGTGTCCAATTTGGAGAAACAAACACCCAAATGGTTTTCCCTACTTTAAAACATTGCCTTTTGATGTCGCGCCCTCCTTTTTTCATCTTTTTTCTACAAACGGTGACTCTACCTGCACTGATCCCTCCTTTCAGAAAAGCTTCCAGTTCGTCAGAAGCCAAGCTATTGAAAAGGCCACGCAAACCACGAGAAGACACAATCTCTGGATTCCAATTGAGATTCAACCTCAGATGTCCCCACTGAACCATGAGTCCTCTTCCAATTCTATTCAATCTCTTCATCTCTCGAAATTGTCAAACCATTCCCTTTTTGTTTCATCAATCTTGCACATCGATTGGTCTCACATCAAGGTGCCAATCACGTCGATTTCTGATGTTTTCTGGTCAGAGAATTCTGGTACTGGAACTCAGCGGGAATGATTTGCGTTGTGCAACAAACCATCATGGACTTGTTTCGCGTCAAATACATCACCTACCAACAGAAGTTGACGGAACCGGCTTCACAACCTTTTGGTCAAGAGTTGCTACCGTAAATGGATCTCATGTGATCTGATGTCCCCAACATCTCAGTCTCTGACTCCCGCAAGCGCGGCATGTGGCGCAGCCATATGCCCAGCAGTTCTCCCGCCTTCCCCTGGATGTTGCAATGCTTCAGTACCTGGATGCCATGGAAGGGCCAAGGTCGCACATGGCATGAGGCCTGGGACTCCAAGTTTTCGGGAATCCGAATGATTTAAGGTGGAAAATGAGATTTAGACTGTTTAGACTTCCAGAATCTTCCAGACTACGACATGTTGATATATTTTGATGTTGTTTTCCAACAGAAACATCTGACTGTGCGTGAGTTCACCCGGCAATCCCCTGGTGTTCCCATCCAAACAACTGGTGGTATAGCTGGATGTTCATCCCAGTCGCAAATCACAGGTTCTGACAGGTTCTGACTCATCTCTGAGATCCCAGCCAATTCAGACAACCGAAAGGTCCCACCCTGCAGTGCATCTACCATTCCTGGCAGACAAAACACAGGCGCCAGGAGCTTTCACCAGCGATTCCGCGCACAAAAAAAGGTGGAAATCATCAGAAATCCATGACGACTCAGCCATGACCTGCCAACAACTACAACCGGACGAGGCTGTGGATCCAACGGATTGCACCTTCCAAAGCCTCGCAACTCATCAGCCGCTCGTTGAACGCCAAGTTCAGCGTCTCGGAAACACACCAAACGAAGCTGTTCGGGGGAAAAGAAAACGCAGCCGACTGCAAGTTGGAGCAAACCTGGCGGAAACTGCCTCCAGCTGGCAGCTTCGAAGGAAGCGGCACAATGTCGGAGCTTCCAATTTTGAAAGTTGTGCAGCACAAAGATCCAAATGCCTGGGCTCTGCACTGAGTCTATAGTCTATAGTCCACTGAATCAGGAGACTAATTTGCTTGAGCTTGGTCTGTACAGATAGTATCTATGAATACAATATGTAATGATATGTTCGTTGATTCCTCCCAACTTCCAACTGAGTCCAAGTGCTTTGAGCAGCTGGGTCAGTCTTTAAAACTTGCTAGAGGTCAGGAGCAATGATGGTCGGTACCCTCCCTGCTGGGACAATGACTGTTGCCACCATTTCTTCATTTTGTTGATGAAACAATGACATCGGCGAGATCCGACAAAATATGTGTATGGATCAAAATTGTGGTAGAAATGTACCGACTTATTTCGTAAACTCGGGTTGAAACAAGGACTTTGGGTCCTGATTGAACATACTGAAACATCGAATCGTGGGAGATCGAAACAAGACACTTACCGTATGTTAGTGACTTAGTGAATCAAAACGCATCTTATTTCGTGTTGGGGATCAACTCCCAAAACAAACGTTAACTTACTTGTGATATCCATGTTAGATCCCCGTTTTTGTCGAAAAAATCATACCATCAACCCCAAAACGCATGGTTTCATGAGTACCATGTTTTGGACCTGCAACAACACATGGGTGTTTCTCACAAATTGGAGTCTCACTCACAAAAATGTTTTCCCCCGGAGTTTCCATTCAAAAGTCGAGCTTTTCACCATCGGTTTCCCCATTAAAATCACTGTCTTCGCCCAGGCACTTCAGTGCCAACTGGCAGCTGCCTAAGCCTCTCAGCAGCTCTGAAAGCCCCAGCCCACGGAGTAAACCTGGCAGGGTTGCCAGGCTCCTTTTGTTTAAATCACGAGATATGTGGGCAACCCTGGCTGCCATAAACCTACCATTTAAGGGGATGGTTTACACCATACCACCCATAAAAATGGTCATGACTTGGGGATTGTTTTTTATGGCAGTAGGTGAATCCCACAATACTCGCCCGCAGAAACCATGGTTGAGTAGGGGATTCAGCACCTTTTGGGGTGACTTGGGGTCTTTAACAAATTAGGGGGAATGGGATTACTGCAGGGGGTCAACCAAACAAATTTAAGGAACAATCATGGGGTGAACCAACAATAACAATCCAGAATAGACGTATAGCCTTTGGTAATCCTAAACCACAATCCCGCTGCACGATTGGGCCCACCTGGCAAAAACCCGGTCTTCAGGTCTGCTTGCCAGACGTCCCCATTCGTTGGTTGAGTCACTGGGTGTTTATGGTTTTTGGTTTGCCACATTACAAAATCTTGGTCCAAAATGATGAATGAAACCATTGGAATGATTCAGCACTTGAGTGACGGTTGGGACTTGGAAAATCCAAAAAGTGGGATAGCTTTGGGAGAAAAAAGACTCCTAGGTCATCCTAGGTCATCCCAGGTCATCCCAGGTCATCCCGCATTGCATGATTGGTTGACTGATCATCTTGGTTCCACACCTCGACACTCCGCCAGACGAAGGCACTCCCCCTGAAACCGCCGAAGCCAAAGGCCCAAGGCAAAGCCTGCGGAGCGACGCATACGGCCCTCCTTCAGCGACATCATGGGCTTCACAAAGTGCCGCATCGAAACGAAGTTTTTTTTGAAGTGTCAACTGCCAAGAAATTGCTATCACCAACAATCCTGGGTGTTCAATCTATCAACATTTTTTTCTCCCGATGCCTACCTTGAGATGCACAGAGAGAAGGGAAACAGCCTCTGAGGTCAAGTTTTTTTGCCTGACAGCATCACCGTTATTAACTCTGAAAAAGTCAACCGTCAACCGCAAAGAAATACATTCAACACACCAAATTCTGCAATCAAAACACCTCCAAGTTCCAACTTGACTAACTTCTGAGGCTTTAGCACTTAAGCCCCGGGGCCGGGCTCCCAAGATCTCAATGAGAAATCGCAGCTCCGTGTCTGTCAAGTTTGCATTCCTCATCTGATCACCCAGAAGGTCATCCATGGGAAACCTGAGCCGTGTCACACAGATTTAAACAACACTGCCAAGCCCATCATTTTGGGGATAGAACCCATGGAAAATATATGGAGGTTTCCTAAAATGGGACATCCCCAGTCGTCACCATGGCTTAACCGGCTTACTGCGTCATTGTCTAATGACTGGATGATTTTTGGGTACCATTTTCCTTCAGAACCCAAGAATTGGATGGGAGGAAAAATGGCCATCAGCAGGGCACCTCCTCAACTTCTGGCACATGTCTTGAATCACCACGCGCAGCTTTGGCTCATGGTGCACCTGGAATCATCAAAAACACTTCCAGTGGTGGCATCGCCCCCAGTTTGGGACTCTGGCGTGCAGCGGCCTTTGCTAGCAAAGGCTGCAAAGAAGAAGACCGCCAACGACAAGCACATTGTAGGGCTCGCCTGTAATTTGCAAGACAAACAAGATGCATTCAAGCAAATGCAAGACAATGTCAATGCCAATCAATGTGCTTACTTTAGGTGCTGCGATAAAGCGGTTCTCTCTCTCTCTCTCTCTGCCCAACATCAAATGACATACAAATCCAACCTGCAGAACAAATCTAGCCGAGTCCCCAATTTAAGACTGCCTGTTGTTTTGTTTGGCATGCACCAAGTCACCAATCCAAAGGGTCTTCCAGTAGGGAATGGAAAAGTTCGCGACAGTCCAAGAACCTGAGTTGAAGGCGCATCCATCTCCAGGTTTCCCAACCAATCCCCAAAGCTCATCGCATTTCATACAAAAATGGGATGCCATGACGTCAACATTTTCTGTTTCATCGTTGCTCTGAAAATCTTTTGCTGAGAGACAGAAAGGCTGCAACTTCAGGCCATCTTGATGCCATGGCGAGAGAGAGAGAGAGAGAGGCGGAGTTTGACAGTTTGCCTCCTTGAAATACAGGTTTGTCCCAAAAAGTTGCTTCCTAAAATCCAACAGCTTATCATTGATATTCATCATTGAACTAGCAATTTGAGGTATGTCTCCCTCATCAGGCGCTGAAGGGTCCTTCATGTTAGGCCTGGAAATAGGAACCCCGAGATCTCATGGTTGATCAAAAATTTTCCCGTTGGGATCCCCATTCTTCGAGAAGCCATGACAACCAATGTCTATTCAGAGTCTATTCCTTCTATGTCTTCTATGTCTTCAGCCAACGCTTCCAAGCAGACGCAGACTCTACAAACAACTGCACTGGATCTTTGAACTAGAAGAGATTCGACCAAGAAGGAACAAAAATTGGCCTCTTTGGGCACTCTGAGTGCAGTGAAATAGTAGTCCTTGGTGCATCTTGGTGCAATTCACAGGCACCAAAAAAAGTCATGGCTGGTCACCAGCGCCGGGGGGAAGACTGGTAGCGGAAAAAATCGAAGTATCGGCCTCCGCAGGACTGCAGGTCCCATCATGATGGATCCCTCAAATCACAGATGCATCTGTGCCAAACTCGCACACGTTAGAAGCCTGATTAAAAATTCAGGATCACTGAGTAGGTCATCATTATGACCTCAGCCCAGAAAAAAAACATACATGTCCAGCAAGAAACTTCAACAATCCTGAGAGCAGCTCAACAGAGACTCATCGTGACGTTTCACAGGCGATTTCTGGGAGTGCTGCCCATCTCTTCAGGACAAACGAAAAGTTTCTTTCTGCCTACAGAATGACGCGTCAACGAGAGACATGTTCTGAGTTCTCTGATCTCATGGTTCTATTTGTCAAGAGTACCAAAAACAGGTACAGCACAGTTATCAAGACTTATTTAGGTACGTCTACATGTATGTATGCATATAGAAATATACGTATATCTATATGTACATGTACATGTATGTGTATGTGTATGGGTATGTATATATACATACATACATAACAGTACAGTACAGTACAGTACAGTACAGTACAGTACAGTACAGTACAGTACAGTACAGTACAGTACAGTACAGTACAGTACAGTACAGTACATTACATTACATTACATTACATTACATTACATTACATTACATACATACCTATATATATACATAGTTCTGTATATATAGGATGCACCACAGAACTGCCATGGCTCTGGGTTTCCCACTGGGGCACAGGTCAAAGAGCTGCTGACCTGTGAGGAAAAACACCAACGAATAGTGGAGTTGACCAACAAGAATCGGGGCTTAACCAGCAAAAATCAGGATTTAACTTGACTTGACCAGCAAACCTGGTGATTTATCCAACGATATTGCCATCCCAACCAACCAAACTGGGCCTTTTCACCAGCCATGAATCGAGACAACAAAAATGGGAAACTAAAGTAACAAACACAAATGAATGATATCTCAGCAAAAAAATAATGCAGATACAACTATGATGATTGAAGTTGACTATACCGACCACCCAACATTTGGTGTGTCCTAACATGTCCACAGTCGGCTGAAGATGCACTGTGCAGAGTAGATCTCCCGCCTTGAGAGCTATCTATGAGGCGGTCTTTTTGACCATGTATCACCAAGGTTGGAACCTGCCATGGCCAAAACAAGGGCCGAACTTCTGTTCAGAAGGGCCTGGGTCTCTCGAAGGGGGTCGAAAATGATCCCACCAAATCGGACTGTTTTAGGACGTGACCCATACCCAGACCCAATGATCTGTTGCCGGCATTCTTTTCTCTGGCCAGTCTTCACTGCTGGTGCCATTGCCAGTCTCATCTGAGGCGTCATTGGACTCACTCTCTCCTGACACCATCAGGCTTCCCAACAGAGCTCTGCCACATTTGGCAATGACACACACACACACACTAACAAGAAGTACTAAAATAGTACTAAAGTCCTGGAGATTCGGAGTCAGTGCCAAAGAGTTTGACATACCAATCCTGTTGCGGCCACAAAGCGTGTAAATCCCACCCAGTATCCCATCTGCAAGAAAAGATCGAAGGTAATCCAAGTAGACGTGTGCAAATCTTCTTACCTAAGCACAAGGAATCTCGACAAAATCCTCAGCTGCTGGCTTCTGGATCATCTGCCACACAAAACCTGATGCAAAGCTCCAGAATTTGACTGCTTGCAGTTCACTGCAGTGCTTGCAGTGCGCCGCCAGCTTCAAAGCGTTGAGGCTCTTGCCGGCCATAGGCCCATACGAGCTTGCTTCTATCGATGGGCACCTTAAGGATGGAGGCCCTGAAAGCCTAAAGCCTGACCCTCGAAAACAAAACTCAAGAAAGAAAGCAAAGAGAAACATGTCAGGAACTTCTGCATTCCAATTAGCATGGGAGATTGAACCCCAACCAGAGACCAGCCGACGCCGAAACAAGCCCGACAAGGCCAGACAGGATACCAGGGGAGTACAACGAATCAGTCGCCACACCAAGAGCACGCCGCCCTTGAATGCACCATATCTCTTCACCGCCTCAATACCATACCTGCAAAAAGAAGCACATTGGCCAACGTTCGGGCGGGGAAATCAGCGCGGCGACTCCCAAAAGCCTAAACAATCCTAAACAAAATATCTCCCTTTTTTGCCAATGTCAACGTTTCACCCCCAAATTTGGCGAAGCTTAAAACTCTGCTCCTGGCAGAAAGACGCGGCCTGGAGCAGCTGGGCGCATAGCGACAGTTGGGCGGCAGCAGTGGTGACAGAAATTGCCGGTAAAAGCGCAGCAGGGCCAATAGCAGCTGCGAGTCCCAGGGCTCATCCCCAGGCGACTGAGGCTCGTCCTTGGGCTCGGGCTCAGTAGCTTCAGCAGGCTCCGTGGAGGTCTCAGCTTCTGCGACGGTCTCCTGCAGCTGTACAACCAGTTGTTTTTGACGTGAAAACCACTGGATTGCAGAACTGACTGCTAAATGTGTGGATAACTGACAGCAACTAACAAGCTCTGCAGAGACTAAGGGGTTCTTTCTCTCCACAACTACCTCAGGCAAAAACGCTACTGGTGCATCAGTCTGGCATCAACCAGAACGCTCTTCAAGATTTGCTCCTTTGTCTTCCGCACGAGTCTTGTGTGGTATATCCGCCGCGTCTTCTGCCATCGAGCCAGCAATGACAGGAGTACGCTGGTCGCCCCACCAACGGCAGCTTGACCAGTGGGGCCAGTCACACCAACCACCTGACTCAGCTATGGGCAAACTCCAAGTCGCAGCTTCCACAGCGGTCATCCCAACACAGGTCCACTCACCAGCCTCTCGACAGTTCGTCCAGGGTCGATGTGAGCTGTGCGATTGAATTTGCGCTTTGAAAGCTGTAGGCGGCGATCCCAATTGGAAGCGGCTTAGCCCATTCCGCTGCATCAGGCCAACCAATCAGATGTTTGTTGGTACCCAAAAGAATGAGAATCAGAATGGTGAATGTCTTGATCACTTTCTGCAAGTGCCTGTTCTTGGAAAAAAAAAAACTGTCAGTTCCACAAACATGTCAAGCCAGTTTGAATTTTGAGTGATTCATTGGAACTTAGCTAGTGATCGCTTGAGCGCTGTGGCTGCTGCATGACCCCACACGCTGCAGAGCAGAAGGGCAACTAGCTGCATCTTGCTATAGTCCCGCCTTGACGCCCTTGATCCGTTCCTTGTTGCAAAAAACCTCGTCCAACATCATCTCAGACATTTTTGCTCCAGTGTACCTCAGTGGCTTTTGTACGTTTCCATCTTCGGTTGGCCAAGTCTTTCAACTATGAATGTCCGAAATGTCGTTGATTGTCTAGACCCGAGCTGCAAACTACCTATATCTACCTATCATCTTGCAAACCTTGGCTCTCGAGTCTTTTAAGTTACAAACACTGATCATGAATTGCAATAATATGCAATAATCCCAATTTCTCCCAGCAGTTCCCAAGGAACCATAAATTCCTTCAGAAGCTTCTGTCGAGCTGCTGACCGAGGGCATCCCTGAGGCTCAAGAAAGGAGCAATCAGAACTAGTCCGCCAAAGTAGAACTTCTCAGCCTGAGTTTCCGCCATGGAAACTGCCATGGAAACACAACGTTGCAAGTTTCAGATGGCAGGGCGAATTCCTGCAGATTTCCGCACCAATTCTGGGAACAAGGCTTGAATCATTAGAAGCACATGCTTCGTTCTGGCAACACTCAGAAGTGCTTGTCTTGACACCATGCAATCTTGGGTTGGAACCAATGACAACGCCACTGCTGCGCCCATGCTCCGGCCCATGACAATGATATCGGCTGGTGCCACTTGCAACACCTCAGGAAGGGAAGCAGCGTGCACCAACGTGCTTGGCCTGTGCCGACGTTCAAGAACCATCGTTTGATATTTGAGTTTTGTCTTAAAAGAGTGTCCCATCCAATGGTTTATCGAAATGGTAATTTCAGTGTATATAGAATCCCATTTCCGGACAAAGCTATGTATGTTTGATATGTAAATATATATATATATATATACACACACACATCTTTATAGATATATATATATATAATATGCATACACAGTATATACATATTTGAGCATGTCCATATCCCTGACCTCTCTGACGTAGCGAAAGCACGCATCAGCAGCTGACTGCAAGCTGTCCTGGCCAATGGCATGATCGCCGCAAAGCGGAATGAGTATGGGTCAAGAAGCCGTTACCCAGGTGAACACCAAAATAGTTAGTTATAAATGGAGCTGGAATGACACGGGTCAAGACCGACGTTGACATCCAGCTATGACTTGAGGAGCTTGAAAATTGGACCCAAAACATTCAAAACATTGGTGGATGTTGAATGGCAAACTCTCCTGCCATGGCCATGTGTTGGGGTGTAAATAGTTTTCATGCATAGCCAAACTCTCCAATTTGGGGTGTCAATCATTTTCAGCCATAGCCATTTTCACCCATATGTTCTTGCTCTCGATCCCAGCGGAACCCGTAAAATCCCGGCAAACGCCCATTTTCGGGGGCTAAATCCATTATTGATGGTTAAATCATAATTTTTCGTTGATCATGTTTGTTCATGATTACATCCAATGATGGTTAAATTCCCATTCTCTGTGCTGAAAAATCCTGGTGGTTCATGGGTTTCACCAGGTCCATCTTTTTGATCCCCTCCCCATGACCCCTCCCCTGCCTCGGAGGGTTTGCCCGAACAAAGGCCATAGCCTGGAAACTCGACCAGCAGGACATGGACCTGGCTCAGCGGAGCGAACCGACTTGGTCTTGAGGAATCAACTGTCTACCAAGGGAAAATTCCATAATCTGCAATTACAATCTATAATCCCGGCTATCATATCTGGCCTCTGCTTCATAATCTTGAAATGTATCTGTATCTATAACAATATATAATCTACAGTCTACGATCGATATCTTTGTATGGCTAAATCATGGTAATTCAAATAAGGCTGTGTGAGTTATGTGAGGGATGTTCCATCATGAAGCTTCGTCTATGGTGACATCGTGGGTCAGCTGGTTATAGTTGACGCAGTTAAATCCATACTAATATCTGTATTATACTGTATCTATCTGTTTGTGTTTCTATCTCGAAATCGAGTAATCGAATATTCTAATATTCTAATATTCTAATATTCTAATATTCTAATATTCTAATAATTTAATATAATAATCTAATAATCTAATAATCTAAAAATCTAATAATCTAATAGTCTAATAATCCAATAGTCTAATAATCTAAATATCTACAGTGTCTACAGTAAGTATCTACATATCTACAGTAATGATCTAATTGCCCAATATAGGTCTTGGCTGTACTTTGGTTTAGAGTTTTGCAGTTGTTTGTTGCATGCCCTAAAAGGAGTTCAGACCTTTAGGGTTTGGGGGTGGGCGGTTGGGAATAAAGCTTGGGGGGTAGAGTGGTGGGGGGATGGGGTTGAAGGGTGGAAGATGTGGTAGCATAATGCACTTCAACAATTCATTCTAGAGCAAACACACAAAAATTATCTGGATTCAAAAAAGGTCCCATCCCAAAGTATCTGTTGCAAATCCAAATTACATTTGTTTACAAATGTATGTGTACCCGCGAAATGATGTTCACCGTGCCAAGTGAGGTTTCAACGTATGTGCATACTGGTGGCGGCACATGTACATATGCTTGTGTATAATATATATATATATATATTGTCATATATATATATAATGTCAATCCAGAATAATATATATTTTGTACAGTCTGTATAGTGTATAACTTATGATGTACAATGCATGATGCATCAGGTACATTGTCTATTGTCTGTTGTAGATTGTAGATGGTTTTGTGTATATTGAATATTGTATATTTTATAATGCTGTATATTGTATGTTGTATGTCATATGTATACAATTACTTTACAAATCTGTGAGAATGGGAGTGTTTCCCTTGCACAATCTTGCCAGCTGCAATCAGGATGCGAATTGCCATATTAAAATATTTGTTCTGCGCACTTTGGCCTCAAGCAAATCTCGCAAACGTGATGCAAAGGTGTGGCACATACCAATGTCCTGCAAGTCACAATCAGGTCTCATGTCACTTGCCAAGGCCAAACCCTGGGAATCAACCAGAAAACGAGTACCGGGCAACAAGAAGGACGCTCACAAGATTCATTTAAGACCGCAACTAGAGTATGGGATTGTTTTTTTTGTGTTCCTCCACTTGTGCCTTTTTCTCGGCAAGAATGGACTTGGAACGAACTTTGACGACAGGAGTCCTCCCCATTGCTGTGTAGAAACAGCACAAAATATCTGGCGTGAAGACCTCCGGATTCTTCACGGATCTTCAACTTTCACTTTTGCTGGGCTGAGATTCCGGCAATTGATCAAGATTCCAGGCAAAGCCGTCCCCTTTTCACCTCAGTTTCACTCCTTACATAACTGGTTTGGTATTTGAAAAGAGGATACGATAAAATTGGTTGTCTATCATCCATCATTTTCCACATGAAATTTGTAGTTTGGGTGATTTTGGGGGTAAATCAACCATTTTCAGGTGCGCCCAAATGTTTCTATTGCGGAAGTTCCAACCATGTCAGGTGCAAGGTGTGTTCCAGACTGTGTTTCCCGGCACTTCGCATAGTCCAAAGATTTTGGGATCCAGAGGAGCTCTCCAGGAAAACTGCACCGTGGATGTTTTCACAACATGCTGTCCAATCGCAAGAACAACGGTGGGTACACACGTGCCTCGTTGCAGAATACGACCTCAGGCACAAAAAAGGGCCACAGTATCTTACAAATGATTGCAAATCAAATCAAAATTTGTCATGACTGAAATTTACTTCTCACAATGACACCAAGTCACGGGGCAGGTGCAGGAAAGAACAAAGTGGAAAAGAACAATTGCATCGATGGGCCATTCACAACCGTTGGGTCTTGCAATGATTTCTGGTGTGTGCATCATTGGTTTCAAATTACAAAATTTGAGCAAATGTGATTGCGTTCAAAACCCATGTGGGTGCAACGATGATCAAATTGTCCAGCGTTTTAAAGGAAACATGTGCAGAATGTTTTACTGACACTAAATGCTGGTGAACCGCAACGGAAAAATCAATGAAACGCGTGGTTTAAAAGAACGCAGGTATGGTCCTTTCCATGTGGAGATGTTCCCAAACGGCAATGCATGTTTTCAACTCAGGTCTACCCGTCCAGTGGCATAGATGTGTGCCGCTCACAGACAAAAACGCATTGACTGAAAATATTTCAAATCATGTGGTTTACGAACAAATCATTTACATTCGCATCAACCAGGAAATATGACAATACCATTTCAGTTTGCAAACAAGAAACAAAGCTGTTGTGATGAAAAACCAAATTGTCATTGCAGCCTTCATAACAATAACAACTGCGTCCACGTCATGAGGATGATTCCGTTCATCCGAAATATTTCATTGGATGTGTTTTGCAAAAGGCAAGTTAAGAATCTAAGAACTCAAATGGTTGTTGTTGGGCATGACAATTGCCCTGTGAAAAAAAAAAATTGGTTGTCTAAAGGGCCCGTTGTCCAGGAACCCGCAAAATCGAGAAACTAGACGACAGATGGCCCGAGAGCGTAGAGGAACATAGTGAGAAGTGTAATAATGAGAGGCGCAACTATGAAGATCGTGTAGTTTGAAACATAACTAGAGAAATACATCGTGATGCCTAAAAGAAATGAGATGTGAATGTGTAACCTGCAAAGAAAGAGACATGTTGTAGACATGTTGTCAAAAGTTGTTACATATGAAGAAAGGAGGTGCAATGAGCAACGGCAGTTTGAAGGGGAAAAAAAGAAAAATGAAACAAAGAAGACAGAGAAAGAAGCAGTCAGGCGGTCATTTTTGCACACAAACAACATGGCTCACAGCCAAGCGCATTTGTAAAAAGGCCAGGTGGTATCCCCAGCAGCACAGTTAGTTCGAAAATGTAAAAACGACTTTCAACCCTGGCAACAGGCGCGATTTGATTTTTGAACTGACGCAACACGCGTGTGTCCGCGAAGATGATGGAGAAGCCAGCCTGGCAACATTACTTACGCCAGTGTGAACATGATCAGGGATGATACGATGAACCATGGAAAACAATGTTGTGTCAAGCATTCTATCGCCTTGCACCTCTTGCCGCGCGGTCACGGCATTGAAACTAAGGTGCTTTGGCACCAGATGACACCCGAGCTAGACTCTACGTTGCCGCGCAGCCGTCAAAATGTTATGATTTTGAACATCAAAACCTCGATAATCTGCGTGGCTTAACTTACTGTGAATTAATTCGTTTGATCTGAAAGTCCATTGCTGTCTAAGTCTACCAATGCGTCTTTTGCCTATTTCAACGGGTTCTGCGCTGTCTGGTTGTGTCAAGCATGCCTGTTGAAATCTGGTTTTGTGCACAGAACAGCAATAGCGTCCTGGAAATGCCTATTGTCATTTAACAGAACTATCAAATCACCAAACGCATGTCCCTCCGTCTGCAAGGTTTAGAGACATTTTTGTGCACGAAATTGTCCACAAATTGAAGTTTCTTTGCCGTAAAGGCAGTCCCTTAACGAGGAAGTGTCCGATGCAGAGATGGATTTTCCAATCAGGCAGAACATACAGCATCGCCACTGCTTTTGCGCCAACCATTTTTCTCACTCTGTTTGGTTAAGTTAGCAAGTTCCATTTAGTCAATGACCGTCCACTGATAGCAAGCATACACCACAGCAACATAAAATCGCGCACAAGAGTGCAATGGCAGCTGATCAACAGGATGACGTCCCTACGACTAGCCAAGTCCATTTTGTGCGCGTTTGGCCCGTCTCCACACGGACACTTGTGCGTATTTTGCCATGCCTTCTTCTTTCCATAGAAAACAAAAGCAAAAAGCCGTCATTTTGTCTCATTGATTGAAAGAAACATAGAATTTTAGTTTTTTCTTTTTATGTCCCGCTTCATTGACATCAAACTTTGATGAAAAAAAGTAAATGCTATGTCATACCAAACAAATCATATTCTTTCGATGTAACGAACTACGGAATCAAATACAATTGCGGGTCGATAGTATGACTTCGTGCGAACCTTCGTGTGTCGATTGTATAACTTTGTGCGTGCATTAGAAGACTTCTCAGCCACACAAGAAGACTTCTCTACGAATCTTGAATGAAATTTCACTACATTTATTGAAATGATTATCATGTTGTTACGAACAATATTGAAACTTCTTCTTTCCATAGAAAACAGAAGCAAATGGCCGTCACTTTGTCTCATTGATTGAAGAAAAACATGCATTTTAATGCCCCGCTTCATTGACATCAATTTTTCCTGAAAACCAAACATGATGCTATGTGATACGCATAGAATCATATTTTTTCGAAGTAACGAACTACGAAATGAAATACAATTGTGTGTCGATTGTATGACTTCGTGCGAACCTTCGTGTGTCGATTGTATAACTTTGTGCGTGCATTAGAATGACTTCTCAGCCACACAAGAAGACTTCTCTACGGTGCGTACATGGTTTGAACTTGTGCGTATTTTGCCATGCCTTCTTCTTTCCATAGAAAATAAAAGCAAATAGCCGTCAGTTTGTCTCATCGATTGAAAGAAACATAGATTTTTGGATTTTTCTTTATATCCCGCTTCATTGACATCAATTTTTCTTGAAAACCAAACATGATGCTGTGTGATACGAATAGAATCATATTGTTCCGAAGTAACTGTACACCAAAATTGAATACTAATGTGCGTCGATTGTATCACTTTGTCCGTTCGTTTGTGCGTCGATTGTATGACTTCGTGCGAACCTTCGTGTGTCGATTGTATAACTTTGTGCGTGCATTAGAATGACTTCTCAGCCACACAAGAAGACTTCTCTACGNGTCGATTGTATGACTTCGTGCGAACCTTCGTGTGTCGATTGTATAACTTTGTGCGTGCATTAGAATGACTTCTCAGCCACACAAGAAGACTTCTCTACGAATCTTGAATGAAATTTCACTACATTTATTGAAATGATTATCATGTTGTTACGAACAATATTGAAACACACAGCACGAATTTGTGCGCATATTGTATGAAGTTGCGCGTACGTTGTATGAACTTGTGCGTATTTTGCCATGCCTTCTTCTTTCCATAGAAAACAAAAGCAAAAAGCCGTCATTTTGTCTCATTGATTGAAAGAAACATAGAATTTTAGATTTTGCTTAATGTCCCGCTTCATTGACATCAAATTTGGATGAAAAAAAGTAGATGCTATGTCATACAAAATATTTAAATCATATTTTTTCGATGTAACGAACTACGAAATGAAATATAATTGCGCGTCGATTGTATGACTTCGTGCGAACCATCGTGCGTCGATTGTATAACTTTGTGCGTGCATTAGAATGACTTCTCAGCCACAGCAGAATACCTGTCTACGAATCCTAAATGCGATTAACATCCGGCACACAAGTCGGAATCAAAGAACTCAAAACAAGCACCGAGTGTGCTTGACCATTTGCTTCCTGCGGTGCAGCAGCTGTCTGCTGTTCTGAACCCTCTGGTTCGGTGGCATCTTCACATTCTGTATACCACCAAGTACCGGCATCATCACAAACGGCAGACATCTTGCCTTTCTTACCTCCGCCTTTGGAGTTACCTTACCTTTCGACTTGCCTGATCCCTTAGTCACTGGAGGGGTTCCCTTACCGGGCAAAGCTTTCTGGGGACTTTTACACTTCACACTCACATGACCCATAGCACCACAGTTATAACATTTAATCTTGGTCATGTCTGTGGGGCAATTCTGAGCAGGGTGTCCCCTACGGCCACACTTCGTGCACTTCAACGCACCGTTACATGAGTTGACAGCATTCACAGTCCCGCTTTCCTCTGGATTCCCTCAACACTAGACGATGGATCACCAGTCTCCTCAATACCTACAACTCCAAAAACTGTCTTTCCAGGATTCAATTCCTTAAAAAGCCTATGCTGGTTTTCAAACCACCTCGCAGCCTGCTTGAAGCCTGGATAGGTAGCTGTCTGTGCATGCACAAGTGCATAATCCCGAACGGCAGATGGAAGACTCTTCACCAACATGTTCAGCATATCCCCATCTTCAACTCTCAAACCGCCCAGATCCTCAGCAGTATGCACAGTACTCANGCAGATGGAAGACTCTTCACCAACATGTTCAGCATATCCCCATCTTCAACTCTCAAACCGCCCAGATCCTCAGCAGTATGCACAGTACTCATCATGCGTATGTACCTAGCTACCGAATACTCAATCTGATGAATCACATCCGTCACGGCTCCGTCTGTTGCAGACGACGAAAACACCTTGGCAAGCAACGGAGTCCTTAGTGACAAACACTCTGCTCTGTTTCGTAATGAGTATTCCCTTGTAAGCTGACAAACTAACTCATACCCATTACCCATATACGTGGTAGCATTCCCATGCATGTCACCCGCTGATGTCCTAGGAATAATGTCCAATCCTTCCATGAAACCACTGATCATCAAAGAGATCCTGGAGTGACTCTACCTTCAAATGGAACAAAGACGAACAGCTCTAGTTTGTTGGTACTTTGACAAAGAGCTCCAAAGCACAGTTTTTGACCAACGACTGGCCTGCTCTGCTTCCCTGCCAAACTGGATAGATCCCAAATAGCACCAATTCACTGGACTCGTGAGATAGCTGGTCCATCCAAAAACTTCTTCTTCTCCAGATACCCACTTCTCAGTGGAGGGACTCGGAGGACTACCTAACCACTTCTCACTTTTACTGAAACATCCTTGTCATCAAAGCGAGGAAAATCTTGCCGTTGCTGTCGCATACCCGCAGGTAGTGGTAAACCCTGTTCCCTGTTATCTGGCACAAAAGGACCACCTACGTCCATGCGTGCATCACCAAGACGCTGAGGAACAAACTAGTTTACCTATGCAAATCCCGCACCATTTTGGCTAAAGTGTGGTCCTTGGTTCCACTTCATTGGACACCCTTGGCACCCGCACCCAGATCCTCGATACATCGGCGGTCCTTAGAACATCGGACCTTGGAAAACAGGTCCTTGGTTCACAAGAACTGTCAATCTGAGATGCCGAATCTGGAACAGGAATGTTGCGACCTTGCTGTTGCTGCTGTATCCAAACACTGCAAGGATCAGGTTGTACCAGCAGTGCTTGCTCCCTTGTCCCTTGTGCGGTCGTACCTACACCTGCGCATCCCGACACAAAACCTTCTTGCCCACTTGGCATATTTGCTGTCACAACCTGCACACGCTGCTTCTTGCGCTCCCGGACTTGCCTGTGAAGTTTCTTGTCGTTGTTGGTCTGTTACCTCACCTTCCCTTTGTGATGTTTCCGACCTGGATCATACTTCAGCCCCCAGGGCTCCGCTACCATGCGAAAATCTCAAATACCCAAGTGAGACTTTAAAGACCCAAACAACCAACACTTGCCAGCGTCAAGTTCCTTTTGCGCGAACAGAAGGCACAAACAAAACGCGAAGTCGAGAATGTCTTTAGTGAAAACAGCTATGTTCTGTAGCTAAGTTCAAATGCCTTCACACTCCTTGAAAGTAAAAGGTCGCAGACAGGAAACTCGATTCCTGGTCTTCACAGGAAGACTATTCTACTGTTTCCAAAACATTTCTGAAATCAGAACAGTCGATTTCTCTGGACAAAAGTCACAAAATACAGTGACGTCCAAAACGAATTCAGTTTCAGGTTTATAGTTTCGCACCTACAAAACCCTACTGCTAGGAGGTTGGGTCGGCTGGGGTGGGTTGGGGTAGGGTTCAACCCTAACCCTGAACTATGGGGGTCTCGGGGGGGGAGGGGTGGGGGAACTCAGCAACTCAGCAACTAGTTTGCAACTAGTTGTAACTAATTCCGGAACTAGTTAGCAACTAGTTGTAACCAACTCTCCAACTAGGTGCAACTAGTTACAACTAACTCTCTAACCCTGGGCNCAACTAGTTGTAACTAATTCCGGAACTAGTTAGCAACTAGTTGTAACCAACTCTCCAACTAGGTGCAACTAGTTACAACTAACTCTCTAACCCTGGGCCCGGGGCTAGGGTTACAACTAGTTACAACTAACTCTCTAACCCTGGGCCCGGGGCTAGGGTTACAACTAGTTACAACTAACTCTCTAACCCTGGGCCCGGGGCCAGGGTTACAACTAGTTACAACTAACTCTCAAACCCTGGGCCCGGGGCAGGGTTACAACTAGTTTCAACGAACTCTCAAACCCTGGGCCCGGGGCCAGGATTACAACTAGTTACAACCAACTCTCTAACCCTGAGCACTACTGCTACTACTACTACTACTCCTACTACTACTGCTACTACTACTAGTACTACCACTACTACTACTACTACGACTACTACCACTACTACTACCACCACTACTACTACTACTACCACCACTACTACTACCACCACTACTACTACTACTACTGCCACCACTGCTTCTACTACTACTACCACAACTACTACTCCACAACCACTACTACCACAACTACTACTACCACAACTACTACTACCACAACTCCTACCACCACAACTACCACTACCACAACTGCCATCACTACTATTACTACTACTACTACTACAACTACTACTACTACTACCACTACTACTACTACGACTACAAGCAAAGGCTTTTTCAGGCGCGGTTTTCGCATTAATAATTGAATCTGTAGAACGACGTGCACCACTATAGCACTAAAATATTTGTCCTGGCATTAGTCGCACCAATTGGCTACTCCTGTGCGTTGACTCACCACCAATAGAAATGTCTTATACAATATCAGCTCCGTCATCCATTCTTACAAAGCCGTCTTGCAAAGGCGCGGCTCCACATCAACTCCAAAAATGTTGCTTGCCAATCAAAACGTTCTAACGGACCTAAAAGAAGAGCCTTTTTCCAACCCATAAAAAGGGTCGCAAGTCAAGAAGCCGAGGCAAGGTGAAACAAATCAAATTAAAACACGCTGAGAAAAGCAAACAAGGCAAAAACAAAAATCAAGCAAATGCAATCACAGCAAGAATGAAGGCGAAAGTCTTGAAAATGGAAAATGACTCTTAAATGAAGAGTCTGAAGCATGGAAACTGGTTCAAATATCATGAAACATCCCTGATGCACCGTGCCAAGCACTATGTAAAGAAGCGCTTTTTGAAGGTCTTGAAAGGAAAAGCAGCAGCGCCAAAATGCTGTCAAAACACCATCGCAACCTGGAGGCAACCATTCCAATGCGATTTACGATGTCCAGATGCAAAAGACAAAGCAGGACGCACGCAGCCGCGGCAGGCAACCTTGACGCAGCCATTTGAATGCGATCGGCAAGGATTAACGTGCAAAAACGCAACTCCAAAAAGCGCAACTCCAAAAACCGGATGGATCTGCGCCAAAGCCAAAAAAGACGATTTTGATGCTTTTTGTAGTGAAGCTTTCAATAGGAAAATCATTGACGCACCACGCAGAAATAAACAAACGCAATCAAGCATGTGATATTGAAGGTAGCGAAGTCATAGACCAAACGTCTATGCCGCAGTATAATGGGAGAAGACGACCAATATCTGTCCATGTGGTTAGCTTCCCACCATCTTGTTCCCATAAACAAGATGCAGAAAATCCCGTAGTCGTAGTACCAGTAGTGGTAGTGGTGGTGGTCCTCCGTTTTGTTTTTACTGTTGTTTACTTCAACTGACAAGTGACACAGGCCCTGTGCCAGCGTGGCTGTTTCCGAGCAAAAAAAAAAGTGGTGCAACGGTTTCGCATGGATGGCCAAGGGACCCAGAGTGGGGAGAGAGTGGGAACAAGAAGTTTTCAGGCAGGTGGACCGACTGGACCGTATTCTGTAGGAGAAGTTGGCCAAGGAAGTCAGCAAGGACAACCTAGTGTGCCAGGAAGCCCAACTCAACAAGGTCCTGTGTTCACGACTGACCAGTTGACAC
>BGPT01004023.1:9828-21870 GCA_003297045.1 Symbiodinium sp. clade C Y103
TGCCAGAATAGATGTCAGATAGAATGTCAGAATAGATGTCAGATAGAACTTGAAATGACCAAAAACAAATGAATGTACCAAATACCTTGGTCATGGCTTCAAAGCGCTCCCCGAACTTTGGTGGTCTCCAGGCACGCCGCGGACATTCTTTGTGAGCTGCATGGTCAATCTCACGATGCAGAAGAATGCATGCCAGGGAGCAGAAGCATGCTCCACACTCAGCAGGCCTCTCAGCCGGGTGCCGCACTCATAGCACCTGTCTGGTTCTGGTTCCACCGTCATGGGCTCCCGCCTGAACTCCGAAGCCACTGCAGCACCTCCTCCGGAGGGTGAAGCATCTGTCACTGAAATCTCCTCATCTATGGGCGCCTTCAAGTTGGTCTTCATCAAGGGGATCAGGCTGGTCACCATCACTACCTCATCAAAAACCTCGTTCGGCGGCATCGCTGATCCTCGGTCATGCACCCTGTCCTGAATCTCTTCGAAGATTCGTTGAAACACAGCCATCAAAGGCCTACGGAAGCACATGCCGAAGGTGGCCTTGCCGACGAAATGCCTCATAAGGAACTCTCCACACTTGCGGTGACCAAGCACTGCTCCTCCAAGGCCAATCAAGTAAGCCATCTTTTCCCGACTCAGGCCATAGGTACCAAGGTCACCATCTAGCTCACCCCCTTGCAGCATGCCATGGGTTGATGCAACGACTCGCTTGCCTTCGTTGAGGGGCAAACCCTTGTCACTACACACCTTCAGAAAGGCCTTGTGGCGGTCGCTCATCTTGCCCTCCAGGACCTCACGGCAATTCCGGTTGACTCTTCTCAATTCATCGAATGAATCGAGGTAAATCACAGTCAAATCCTCCTCTGCGGGGATCTTCTTCGTCTTGGCAATCTCTGAGGAGCTTGGAACGCCAGCCTCATCGAAGACTAGGGTCCTGACTATGGACTGGATAATTGCCACAGATGACACCCAGCCCATTGGCAGTACTGCCATTGCTGCATACACCATGGTTCCAGCCTCACCGCCAAAGACGCTGGCGCAAACCTTCTTCTCAAACGCCATGTATCTGTACCAGCAAGGTGGCAAACGAAATAAATTAAAACACGAAACGAAATCCTCCGAATCGATGAGCCAGATTTCATTCTCACCTTGCTCTAGCAGCGTGAGTTGGCCCAGGTAGGGCAACAGCCGGTCATCACCAGCCAACCGTTCCTGGTAAGCGTTCGCTGGAATCAAGTTGCTGATGAAGCGCTGCACGTGCTTGGGCTGCCCATTAATTGTCTTCACCTTGGGCACCGCCCCAGCACCACTGACCACTGGGTTTCCTGCCAAATCCTTGAAAACCTCATCCTCCTTGACCGGAACCATCAAGCCCCTGAGATGACCGGCCCTCACCACTTTCTCCCATTCCTCTGTGGAGGCACGCACCTTTGAAGGATGCGGTGACTCAGGCCATTCATGAAGCTGCTTCAAACACCTTCCAGGATCCAGCAGCTTCTTCTTGAGGTTCTCCGGCAGGTAGTCCACAGCGTCTTGGATGGCTGCCTCTCCCACCTGAGGCCACGCGGCTATTACCTGATCTGCAATGATGTCCTGCATCGGAACGACTGGCTCCCCCATGTAGTCAAACTTTGCCATGGCCAAAGACTTCGAAGCTTCTTCAAAACCAGGGCACTTCAGTCCTAGCGCCTCCACATGCTCTACAGCGGCGCATAGGTGGTCGACCGTCGCCTGCTGCGCCACTGACAGTGGCCTATCAGGAAAGGCTTTCGGACACTCGTCTCCACCAGGGCAGAGCGTGAGGTAATTCAGGGAATTCACAATGAGGCTCACTGAATCGGAGATCTTATGGCCCTTGTCCAACAGATAGGTCGCCACAGCCTTCGGGTCAATGGGCAAAAGGTCGTCACCCCGCACCTTCAAGTTTTCGGCCTTTGGCCCGGGAGGCACTCCTTCACTGGCTGAGAGCGCGGCTAGGTGACCCAAAGGAGAATCACTCTTCTTGATCTTTGCCCATAGCCCTGACAAAACATCGGCTGGACTTCGGGGCTCACTCATCCAAGCCTTCCAGCGAGCACTCCACTCTTCCCTCTCCCACGTCGGTTTCGTCTCCCGTGGGGTGACTACGCTTCGTCCTTCTTCTCCTTTGTCCCTCCTTTTCCTTTGCCTTTCTCCTTCCCTTTCTTGCCTCCTTTTTCGCGATCTCCTTTCTGACCGTCTCTGGGGGCTCTCTGCCACTTGCTTTCCAGGCCCTTCAATTTCTGGTCCAACAGGTACTCCTGGTTGGTGAACACCTGTTCGTCTCTTTCCAGAAGGCCGCTCTGCTCGGGGTTCAGCAGTTCGAGAAATTGTGCCGAGCCCCAGTGGCCGTCCATCGTCGCCTTCTCGACTGCCTTCACTCTCTGCGACAGGACGTCCGCCGCATGGGCGGGTAGCTTTTGAGCCAGCATGTCCAGAGCTGTGCACAAGGTTTTTAGTTCTCTCTGCGATCTCATGTTGAGTTTGGTTCCCTGGGCTCATGACCGTCATGAGGTAGTGAACGGCGGACGGTGGCGTTGGATTCTGACTTCCTGTCACCGCCCCCACGGACCCGTGGGCTGACTCCTTGAGCATCTTCAGTAAAAGTCTTGATGCGAGTCGACCCGGCATCTTCTGCGCGTAGCGAGTCAATCTCAGCTGACTCGAGGCCTTTCGATCCGCAGGGGCGTCGCGAAAAGAATCACTGTCAGAGTCAGTAGATTCTTTGTATCGTCTAACTTCTCCACCTCCAAAGGGTCCACGATCTTTGCGGCCACGACCCCCACGACCTTCTTCACGGTCGGTGCCTTCTTCACCAAACAGCTTCTCACCGTCCCCATCGCTGGAACTTGAGCTATCATCGGCTTTCTCCTTGGCTTTGGCCTTCTTGGCCTTCTTCTTGTCCTTATCTGACTCCTCAGAGTCCTTTTTCTGCCTTTTCTTCTTTTCCTTTTCTCTGCCTCTGGCAGGTGATCTCGAGTCATCTCCTCGGCGCCGGGGTTTCTTTGAACGGCTTCGTTCTTTCTTTTGTTTCGACCTTGAACGTCGCTTGGCTTCACCACGCCCTTCAGGCTGCTTCTTCTTCTTGCCCTTGTGCTCCTTCATCCGGCGTTCCAACTTCTTCAGATCATCCCTGGCTTGCTGCAACTTGGTCCTCAGGTCCTTCCCACTGGACGAGGCTTCAGAGTCTGACTCCTCATCTCCTGACCCCATCCAGGGTAGCTCCTCTCTTTTCTCTCCCTTTGCAGGGGTGATCCCTTGGCGCTTCTTGTACTCCTCAACCGCAGTGACACAAGGGCGTCCAAAGGCCCAGCCAGGCACCTTGCTCTCCAGCTCTCTGGAGGTGATCTCACGGAACTTCTCCAAGTGCACATGTCGGCCGCTTCGGGTAACTTGGCAGTCCTTGGAGTTGTCCTCGCAGAAGTGGTAGTAGGCGCTCTTTGCTAAAGGCTCCCTCACCCTCTTCATACCACCAACGGAGGTGAGGATCTGAAGCCGTCACATAGCGTCCCACCACCCAATGGCCTGAAGCATCCGTTGAGACACCCTCCTTGATCTCCAGGAGAAGGGTGCCCTGAGCCCGGCCTTCATCATCTCTTACAGCTGCTTCCAACAGCTGTCCCTTCCGGAACTTGAACTTGTTCCACTTTTCTCTTTCTACTCCCCCTGACAGCCACATGCTGTCAGGGGGGTGAGTTGCTTCCTTAAGCCCAAAGCTGCAGCGGTACCAGGTGACATATCACCGTTGCTTCATGCAGCTACGCTTTATTACGACATCACTTATTGCAATATATTTTCATCAGTTAAGTCAGTGAAGTGACTTAAGTCCTTATTGTCGATGTTTCTATCCCTATTATCCCTACAACAAATTCCAAGTTTTATCCCTGATCCCCATCCCTCCATCTTCTCCGATCCGCACCTTTGGTAATGACGCCCAGGTTGGTGTATAACGCGGACTGCGGGTTCTTCTTGACGCTCACCTTGGGTCCGTGACGACGTGAAGGCATCAAGTGGTGCTGGCGAAGTAAACCCCAAAAAAATGGTGTGTTTCATGAGCTTTTCTCATGGGGAAATCCATGAACATCCTATATAATAAATGGGGTTCTTAAATGGGAAAAAGTCCCAATGATTGGAATATAGCCTCTGGTAATTCAGCAGTTTACGGAAGCTAGGGCCCATGAAAAGTAGATGATTCACGTATTATTTGATAGTGGTTTTCCATATGTATATATATATATATATGCTAAATTAGTAACCACCAAATAAGATGATCTCAACGGAATCAAATGGAATCAACAATGTACAGAAGAAACCCACGGAAAACCCGTCTCTTTTGCATCCACATGATGTAGTGATGTGTAGTGGTATTGCCGCCCATTTCTTCTCTTGAGCATGGTCTGGAATTGATTTGAGGACTCAACATGACATTACATACAGTGTAACAAGGAGGACGCAATGAACAGCAGTGGCTATCAGCAATCACTAGACTCACTATCTCACAAATAAAAAGTAAACATCTCCACGCAAGACAAAAAAAAACATAAACATGCTATATACAGCAAACAAAATCTAGCCATAAAGGGTTATTTTCCTGGTTGGAGGTTTCAACATGTTTGAACCCATCGCAAAAAACAACACATTCGTCAATTGCTCACACAGGGCGATCGGTTGGGCACTCGCAGCCAGTCATGCAGACTACGGGCATCGAAGAAACGAAACTCGCGTTGAATCAAAACAAGTTGCCCCAAGCAATTGAGATCATCATCTCAGGTCAAGATAAAAAAAAAGTAATTACAGGTCTAAATTCACCAACCAGTTCTATCACCACTTGTCCTTTTACCCATAGGTTTTCCAATTTTGGTTGGTAATCCCACCATCCAGTGTGACCAGCTAGATGCGCTCAAAAAAACCGAGCTGGCAAGTGGTCAGGCGCAGGAGGGGCTGCTTTATGTGATTTCGTGGCTTTGTCTGAAAATAGGAGATGTGATGAAATGTGGTAATTTTGATGGGAAAGACGATATCAGCATTTTAAAAATATGGTGTCTGATAAACCATGAAGTTTTGGGGTATACGGTGGGAGATATGCTAAGCGGTTAAACAAGATTTGAAAAAAAATGCCTCCAGGTTTATGTGTTCCAGCAGGTATGTGTGCTCTGGTCTTCTCAGCGTTGCCAATTACATCTTGATTTCGCGGTCTTTTTTGTTGCTTGGTTCTGCGCAATGGTCCAAACAATCTTATAACATCAATTCTCTGGTTTTAATGTGTCAGGTTCTGTTGATTTCTTTTCCTGCTTGCATGGAAATCCAAACACCGCGTGTCAGGTCAATCAAATCCAGGTTTAAAAGCTTCACACTAGAGGCCAAGTTCTTTCTTGCACAGGCAAGCAACCAGCAATCTCAATTAAATGTTGTTTTCATATGAGAAGGGACCAAAACTAAGGGTCACAGAGGCGGTATTGGGACAAAGTTATCGATTTAAGTAGTTCGCTATATCGATTTACATGGTTTTGTAGCAGTAACAGTGGCCATTGATTTGGACATGTACACCATTGTAAACCCACTTGTTTCCACATGGTTGGTGGACAGCAGCCGCTTGTTTTCACAGTGGCACGTCACGGTCAGAGTGCAAGGACCAGAGAATCAGAGCAACACCGCGGACCCATGCCAAAATGAAATCCATGCAGCACGTGAGGTCACCAGCGTTGCCAAGTCATGGGATGCTTCATGGTCAAATCCGATTCGAAGCTGCCGTGGATTTCCAGCACCAGGACAAATCACGACACCTCGCGGAGGCGAGTCCCTTGCAGGAGGACACTGCAACTCCGAGACGTTAGCCTTCTCCATTTGCGATCTGCAGCCATTCCAGTAGCCTCGGCATACTTCTTGGCCAGCAGTTGCTGTGTCCTCACCAACCTCTTGCACCTCCATCTGTACACTGCTTGCTCCAATTGCATTTTGCAATGTACGTGCTCTTTCCCAAGTGAGAGGAAGTGCCCAAGGGTATATGGATCTGGCCATGGTCTTCTAGCCACTTCAACTATCCGTAGCAACTCGCCAAGTCGAACTCCCAAATGTACTCCATGAAATCCATGAAATCTGGTTTTAACTGTTCTAAAGAGTGGTAATATCCAAAAAAGAACAAAACTTCATTTAAAGGGATACATAGAGATCCCAACATCAAAACAATTAACACCAGACTCATCCAGAGTCAATTGACGCCATGCATAGTGGAACGGCCTCGATGTAAAGATCAATGAAAGTCGAAGTTAATTGTTTTTAAATCTGATTTTCATTGATATTCGGGAGATATGGTGACCATGAAACGTTGGGTATCCTATTTTCAGAGGGATTTTTGGACCGAACTCACTGGCTCTCCCTGCTGGCGGAGGTACAATCTCCAAGCAAAAGGTCATCTTGAGCTCAGGGTGAGTGACATGTGCTTTCTTGAACCTGTGTTCAGATCAATCGGCTTCAAAATCGCGTGTTCCATGGGGACTGAACCAGGGGAATTGAAACCACAAACAATTGGAGAGTGAACTTAGTAAGGCAACAAGAGTTAAGCTTTGAAATCAAACCATTCAACAGAAATCATAATTTTGACCAACCGATGAGCTCCTTGTCGATGTCCAGAAGGTGCTGCCCGCTGGTGATGTCTGTTGGATACCCCATTGAAATATTTAAATACAACTATAGATATAAGTTACACACCATATAAACACCTAGCATCACCTAGCTAATCTAATAAAACAAACCAACTTAGCTGGTTAAACCACCACCACCACCATTACCATTTTGATGATGCCAATTGTCCCCGTGACAAACTTCCAAGATGTCAAGGTCCCAAAATGATGTCCCCCGTCCTCAAAGCCGAAGGTCGGATATATCTTTCCTGAGTGCAGGCGATTCTTCCAGGGATATCTGCAATGTGGTGCCCATTGAACTGTGGGCTGTGTGGTAAATATGGGGGTTTCCATAAATGGGGGGTACCTCTAGTTCTCATCCATTTTCCATCCGGATTTTTCATTGTAACCCATCCATTTTAGGAACCCTCCATATATCGCACTAGTGATGGGGGCTATGTTCAGCAACGATTTGATCGGGATATTAACATGACTGAGGAGAATGAGGGTATCAAGAACAAAATTGGATGAGAAAACCGCTAAGAATCAAACCGTGACACCAACCAAAGAAATCATGGTTGTTTGCTGATCCCCTGCTAATCTTTTTGGCATTGATTGGAATAATGTAAGCCCATCGAATTCCAACAAAAACAGAACCCAAAACGGCTACAATCCATCCAGCCTGAGGTTCAGTTCCACAGATTCACTCAGTGGACTTCCAGAGTCCAAAGAACTTAAATGAATAGAGGGATATACCCTCTGGTAAACCAACATAGCTATTGAAAATGGCCATTTATAGTCGATTTTCCCATCAAACAATGGGGATTTTCCATAGTTGTGTTAGTTTACCAGAGGGTAAAGGGCAAAAACAAAAGCATGTGATGCTCCTGAGATAGAGAGTGGGATACTGGTAAGCGAATCTCAACTTCCCAACAGGACAATTGTTTCAACACGAATGTTTGATGTTTACTTTGCATTACCTTTTGCATAGGACTTCTTTAAAAGACCCACAAAAAACCTGTCAACCAACTATAGATTCCCCCAAATGGACGAAGGGACTCTTAAAATGAAGCAAACCCAAGTCTTGTTGATTCAACACTTAATACATTGCTTTAAGGGAACATCGAAAACACCAGAAAATGCATGGTTTCCGTTTGTGAAATTCCCAACAAAACCAATCCATGTCAGCGTTTCGATCTCAGCTCATCGAGTCAAGCAACAAATTTCGGTGGCTTTCGTGTGAAGTTATCTCCCACAAAAGAGACCTGCCATCGCGATGGCGGAAAATCCGCTGATGTTCCAATGAGAAACACATGGGTTTGTCTGAAAATAGTGTACCCCTAAACCCAATGGCTAATGATCATTATCCCTATTAAATGGCTTTAATTGGGGAGTTTGTCTGAAAATTTAGTGGAAAACCCCCAAACCCAATGGTTTTGCTGATGATCATCCCAAGAATTAATGGCTATTTCATCGGGGATATACCCTATTTTCAGACACACCCACATCTATATATAATCATCCTGAAGTAGATAGAATTTGTTTTTTTGTGGAGAAACACTCCCATTTTAGGGAGGAGATTTAGGAAATTTCATATTCTATTGCAAATCAATGGGATTAAATGGGATATGTTTCATTGTCTATAGTCTAAAATCTATAGATTGTAAATTCACCGTCGATGATGATTTGATATGCTACAGATTGGGTTTTCCAATGGGCTTCCATTGCTGTGTCAGATTACAACAAGGTAGTAATCACATGGGCATGCAACAACCGAAGTGGATAAAACACACAATTGCGGGTCTCACCCCAAGAAACACTTGGTGATGGGTCAAAACTCACAAGCCGTTATACCAGATTTTCGGGCTGTGAACATCCATAAATCCGAGCCATTTTGAGCTGTGGTCTCCGTATCTCCTTGAATATGAGCGCTGCTTCTAGCTACAGTGAAACCACTGTTTAAGAACCTACTGCAATAAGAACTTCAGGGGCTGGATTGCTGGGTAATTGAAATAAGAACCCCAGGGTGCCCTGGATTCTAGCTATTGGTTCTTATTCCCCTTTGACGGTATATATTAAGTATTGATGCCGGTGCTTCTTCTGGATCGCTCTGGCTCGGTTTCAGTTGGTATGCATAACTTCTTATCTATCTCTTTTCCTATCCATCTATCTATCCATCCATCTATCCATGTGATGGGTGTGCTGTGACTGGAAGTAAGCTACCCTTCACCGCCAGCTACAACATCAAGGCTTTGCTGCGTAACCCGGCGGCGGGTGGGAATCGAACCCCCGCGCGGTGAGCAAGAACAAAATTAAAATTTGAGATCTGGTGCTAGCCAGACTCACAGGGCCCTATCTGGCCTAAAGGGGTGGCCTTGGCTCATGTTAGCTTGTGGTGCCTTGTCTTGCCTGTGCTGCCTTGCGTCGGGCCGCCAAAGCGGAAAAACAAACTTTCGGAGCCCGGAAGTTTTTTTCTTCCCCGGCCTCTCGCGCGACCTACAACCATGCCAAACTGAACTTTCAAATCCTGGCATGCTGGATGGTCTGGCCCTTGGCCCTATTTTGGATGGCTGCACCTGAGGAAACTTTTCGGACCTTAAGAGTTTTTTTTTTCCACCCGACCCTTTTCTGATCCTAATACCATGCCAAAATGAACTTTCAAGTCCTGGCATGCTGGATTGTCTGGTCCTTAGCCCTATTTTGGATGGCTACACCTGAAGACACTTTTCGAGNTCCACTTGTCGTCTTTCTCTTCTTGTCGTCCTTCTCTTCTTCCACTCTTTGCTGCTGGCCGGGACACTATTTATAGTATTTTTATACACAATGCTAGAATAATTGCTAAACAATTTCAGATATGAACCCCTTAAGAACCAACCCATTAAGAACTTGAGGGTACCCTCGTTCATAATTCCCATATTTTTTACCTATAGCACTTAAGAACCCCAGGGTAGGCTGGAAAATTCTTAATCGGTTCTTATCCAACGGTTCCGCTGTACAGCGATATCGGCGCAAAGTGGTGACCGGGTTTGTTAGCAAAGTTGATTCTATTCGGAATTCACTAATGTTTCACTAGGTTTCACGGTTCAGTTAATGGTGGTTGTAAAGCAACGAACATAACTATGGGGCACCACAATGTACAGATCCTTTTTGTCTATGCAAAAAGAGAAAAACAAGAGGGGACTCACAAGTGCCGCAAACATGGTGAGTAACCACATCAACACCACAGGAGGGACATTACAACATTGCAACGAACTGCTGAATCTCACAGCATCTCACACCTAGGATAGGGATTCGCCATGGTGATGAGGCAAAAAAATGCTTTGTAACTGGACTGATCATCTCTCAACTCTGAGTAGGGTTCCAATAATTTATAGACTAGTTCCCCAATATATCCCTCATGTTTCCCAATGTTTCCCATATCTTCCGAAAAACACATCTCCGAGTCGACGCAATCCGCGCGGACTCGCTGGCCTTGTTCACGATTCGTTTCCAGGCCTGCAAGGCCACGGAGTCGAAGGGGATATTTTTCTTTGACTTCACTTGGCACATATCCTACCTGACCTTGATATTCCAATATATACATAGGGATCCCGGGATCCCCAAAAAGATAGAAACGCAATATTAGTAACTCATCACTTAGTAAGGATTTTACTGTTCCATCTTTGTGGGGTTTGCTATATAGATATACAACATATATAAATACTATATATAGACAATATTGTATATATATATATGTATTATATATATATATGTATTATATATATATATATATGTATTATATATATATATATCATATATCATATATTGTATTGTATACCTGGGTTCTACTCCGTATGCCGTATGCTTGTTAGCCACGTCATGCGGATACACCCCCAAGGGACCAGGTCACCGGCGCCTTCTTTTTTCTTTTGCCGCTACGGAGGATCTTGAACATCTCATCCTGGCAGGGAGAGTGGACAATTCCTGGCGGACCGGGAAAACAACGTGTCTTTCTACATGCTTATAGCAACCCTCAACAAAAACAAAACAGTAAAATGCAACTGAACTTTTCTAGAGTTTTTTTGTGTAGAGTACTCCTGTTTTCAAGGTGTCACGCCTATGGATGTATGGCATCACGTCCCATATTGACCCCCCATGACTGTTGTTGGTTTCAATGATAAACCCATACTACTCCCATGATATTCCATGAATGCCATTATAACTACATTGATCTACATTGTATTACTGGCTATACCAAGTTATTCCACCCCAAAAAGGGCCAAACATATTCATTTATTTTCCCCAAAAGGTGGTGCCCCATACTTACGTTAGTTGCTGCACAGTTCACTAGGTGAATTCTATGGTTTATGGTAGATATGGAGGTTTCCATAAATGGGGATACCCCAAAAATGATGGTTTACAAGGGAAACCCCTACTAAAATGGATGATTTAGAGGTACCCCCATTTCAGGAAACCTCTATATATCGAACTATGGTGTGTATAACCAACAAACATCACTGGGCATCACCCTGTGGGTTAAGCCCCCCCTCTCTCCGTGGTCGGGTCCTCAGTCATTGCTTTCACCTTCGGGATCGGCACCTGCCACTTCCCTGCTTTCTCCTCGCGAAGGGTTTCAACACCGGGATGCTGATGGTATGCCCTAAGAAGAATGATGGTTATAGAATGTGATGTACTGGTTACTTGGAATAATGATCCCACTTAGTATGTGGATTATTGGCCATAAGTGGGGATTTCCTATCAATCAGTTGGTCATACCATGGTTATTAGCCACTTAAAAAAAACCAGGATACACCCAAGGAATGGATATGAATGGATGATATAACTAAGTGAATGGCGGTGAACCAGCTGAATTGGCCAAACTGCTGGGTTCTAGTTTAGACTTCAGAGTACCTACAAATACCATGGGTTTATCCCGCATATAGACTGATTGGTGGAAGGTGGTGCCCCCGTGCTTGTTCGCTCATTCTAACCACACTAGTTTCGATATATCTACCATGAACCCTACATAACCGTACTAAAATATCATCAACCAACTTAGCAAGCCACGGGGAACGACCTTGTATTTGAAATACCATTGGGCTCAATAAGCACAATCAACTCAACCAATCACTAGAAATTATTAATGCTGATTAATTCATTAAGTTTAGGTGGTGTGAATTTTTTGGCTGCAGGTTTCAACATGTTTCAATGCTCCTAGGCTCCCTCCAGTCACCTTTGGATAGATCATCATCCTCAAATAATTCCATCCTGCATTCATATTAAACACCCCCCAGTCTATGGTCCCAGTCATATGTGGTTTCATGCACTGTTCGCTTCAGTCTTGTCATTGACATCCAAATCATCCTTGCTTCCCTGGCCCGTCAGTGATGCGTGTGAATACATCTCTGCACTTCACATTTTGAGT
>BGPT01004024.1:1113-19452 GCA_003297045.1 Symbiodinium sp. clade C Y103
CACATCTATGATACACGTCTCTGCCACACACCCGTCTTTCTAACCTTCTTTCGCTCATCCTGCCCCATGTCTGTCTTCCTTGCCTCTCTCTGTTCTTTTACCTCTGTTCTTTTTACCGCTGCTTTATGTGTTTCGGAAGGCATTGACTTGTGGGGTTATCCGGTCCTTTAATTTTATCCTATCATTTCCTATCTTATGCTATCTTATCTTTCTATGCATATGTATAATATATATATATATACATTTTTCAATGTTATAGAAATACAATTATATAAAGTGTATACCTATGTTTTCTGTATATATGTATATATATATATGTATATATATATATGTGTATATATATATATACATGTATGTATGTATCTATTTATATATATATATATGTATGTATCTACATATATATATATATACATACATGTATGTATGTGCACTTTTATTTAAAGGTACATAGATGATAATGATATCAAGTTCATTATATAGTACATCATGTAGAAACAATAGTGTGCACCGCACACATACTGAAAATATTCATGTGGGTGCATGTTTGTGGGGTCTGAATGGGTGGGTTTGTCTGAAGATCGGGTCCCCCAGAAGTACAATTTCTATTTATATAATCCCTATCCATGGACAAACCCCCTACGAATTGTTAGAGGGTCACCAAAAGAAGTTTCAAACTCTGAGGAGTTGAAATGATGGCCCAAGATTCAACCTTTGGAATCTGATCTTGAAATCATTGTCATACATCGTTACGCAAACGCCAAACAAAAACACTGAGACTGGGCATGTCGTACTCTGCGTGTATCTCGGAAATCATCCAGAGGTCCCACCACAAACCATCAGTTCCATCCCAATCAAAACACATCCTGCCGGAATCCTGCCCATCAAATCAAGTGACGTTGGAATTCCAACTCCACAGGTGGAGTCACTTCACGAAGTTGATCAATCTTTGTGACCACTTTGCCATCGGCCAGTTTCAGGGTCCAACCAGGTCGGACACCAGCCTGGTAGGCCTTATCTTTGGTCTCCAAGGAGCGGACATAGATCTGATCATGACAGAACCACTTGATGTGCACCCGCTCCTGATCAGTGCACGGTTGAAGGTCTGAACCGAAGGGCGCTGTCGGCGGCTAAGGCTGCTAAGGCTTCAAAATGCTGTCGGGACAAAGATTGGCAACCCAGGCCCAAAATCCCCAAATAACAAAACTCGACGCTGGACTAAGGAAAGGAGGTGAACATTTTGGTCCAACATTGTCAGGGACAGGGAACGGAATGGGAACGCAACAGAACGCGGGAAATTGAAATGATTTCTAAACATTTTGGAAATTCACCGAATTTTCTATTCAGGACGTGATGCCCCACCTGGTGCCCTGCTCCCCACACGTCCTCCTTGTCGTAGGCCACGCAGCGACAACGGGGAGCCCGGGCTTTGGGCGCAGCCTCTGCCAGTAAGCGCCTGAACGTTTGTTGGCCCAGTCTTCCGGTGTCTACTGAAGAAATAAAACACGGATTATTTATACAGTGTATATGTCATTTACCTAATTGATGAAATCATGTTTCCAAACAAATTTATAAACCGGAATTTGCTGACAAACGGAATGTAGCTGCTAAAGGGGCTGGGCAAACCACAAACATAGCGGGATTACTTGGTGCTCCAGTCTTTTTGCCCAGGCCAAGTGGCCGGATTTCATCTGTCTTCGCAAGCTCCTAGCGACGCCCGGGCTGAATTTTGATGGCCGATTGCTTGGAAGTCTACCAATGGGTGAATATTGTGGTTCGTTGGTGGCTGTCAGGTAGGAATAAATTACATTAAGTCTATTTTGTTTGGTTCAACGAGCGTTTCAACAAGTTTGTGATGTTAACTATCCTTGTTTGTCGCCTTCCCCTTGGGGCATGGAGATCCATTTTTGGACCACAAGACTTCTCCATGTTGTTGGTTGACCCTGCCTTGTTCTTCTGTGATTAGATCACTGCTCTAAGCTCGTGAAACCACCCTCAACCACAATCTAAACCACTCTGTGTGACAAGTGAACCCACCCCTTGAAACCATTGCGCCGGTTCAGCACCCATTTTGGGCTGGCCAATCCCATTGCCAATTTTTTGAGGGGAGGAGTTACACTCCAAAACTAACCTCAAACACCAAATTCGGATCATCAACTTGCTGTTTAGATCTCTACTTGGCGTGGATCAGTTCCACATGTTTGTGAATGAAATTTTATTTTGGTTCTTCGATTTCCATGTTTGCTGCCGCTGGGTCGCGACCTTTGCTGTTTGAATTTCTATTTTACAATTCGTTGGTTAAATCTTTACGGTTTGCAGCCAAATCACCAGACCATTTCTGCTGGTTTCCTTACCAATCTATTCGTCGCAGTTAAATCCACGGTTTTCATGGCTGAATAAATCTATATTTGTGTTGGTTAAATCAGCATTTTTGTGGCTAAATCTCCACTTTTGCTAGTTCCATCGCTTCTTTGCGCAGTAGACTCCGCAATTTTCCTGTTCAAAACACCTAACTGTTTGAATTGTTCTCGTTGTTGGATGAATCTTTGCTTATTGCGGCTAAATCACCATTTTCCCTGGATAAATCTCTGTCCCACATGCTTTTTTGGTTAAAACTAGTTGAAACACCTTCCAAATCTCCAAATCTCCCCATTCTGGGCATTATAATTCGTTATCGGGGCCACTGATATAATATTCTTGGTTGCCTTGACCTTGTCAAACCTCTTGTTCAATCTCCAAGTTTTACTGGATACAACAGTTACAACCCAAGAAAAAAACTTCAAAATAAACTAACTTGCATTATCAATGTCCTTTTGTCTTGGTGAAATTCCCATTGTTCATGGTTCAATCCCAATTTCTGGTTACATCATGTTGACCCATGTTTCATGGTTATACATCAATTCTTGTGGGTTAAATCGTGTTGAATCCCCCATTTTTCACTATTAAAGACATGTTAAACCACCTTCCCAAATCTCCTGAAGTCTTGGTGCCACCAACGCCTTGGCATCCAACAGCGCGGTGACCAACGGCTGCGACGTGCTCGCGCTCTCCGCCATCAGCGCCAGTAGCAGTGGCGTGGCGCCGGCGCGGTGCGACGCGATGTTGGGAGAGGCCTCCAGGATTTGGGGATGAAAAAACTATGAAATGAACACAAGCTATATACAGTAACTACAAAAATGTATGGGGAACCATGAATAAGCTGCAAATGTTTTATTTTTTATTTTTAGATGGATTTCCCTGTTTCATAACAATGTTGTATGATAACACAAGTCCGACCCCCACCCAAAATATCCTGAAAGGTGCAAAATTCGAGTGACAGCGTCCAAAAGTATGTTTCAAACTCAGCCACTATCCTTTGACAAAACAATTTGGTTTGGCACTAGGAATCGCCAAGACATGTTGTGATCTGATAGTTGTACAAAATTCCCGGCCATGCTTCAGGATGGAGTATAGCATTTCATACGAAGCTTCGAACGTGGAAAATGAATCTCTCAAATAGCGGATTTGAACAGAAAGTGACTACGATACCATCTTGAAAAATTTGGCAAAAATCATCGCATGTTCCAACATCAAAATCAACAGGGCAACCATGCTTGCCGTGCAGGCACCTTGGCTCCTAGCAACAGCTTCAGGATGTCCAAGTGCCCTTCCCTCGTCGCGTAGAACACGGCCGTGTAGCCGGTTTCCTCCTTCCGTGACCAATTGGCCCAGGGGTAGCACCCCAAAAGAAGGGGGAAATGACAAAACAGCACAGATCAACTGGACATTGCTCAGTTCTGGAGAAACTAGCCACAACAATGTGGATACCATGTTATACCGGTATGCTGAATGCAATAAACCTCGAATTCTGCTGACCATATCCGGTTAAGAAAAAATGGGATCGTCTACTGTTACAAACCACGGTCCTCGCGCGCATCGAGGTACGAGCTGCGACACGAAGTCACACAGAGATAGCGGCACCTTGGTGAAAGCCAACTGCGCTGAAGGATAGTGGTGAAATTGGTGATACAGTAATGATTACTAAAACTGTAGAACTGTGAAAGTGTAGTGACACTCAGTATGAATTACATTTTTCAGGCGTGACTGGTTGAAAATAACCATCCAAACCAGGACTCATTAGGCCATCCACCCAAGCCGCGGACAGCTCAGTCCATCCTTGCTCCGCGGCCAACATCAGCAGAGTCTGTCCATCATCAAAGAGCGCCGTAGACAAATCAACTCCCAGCTGACAAAGGCCTCTCCATGGATTTTAAGCGAAAATCGGGAAAACAAACTTACTGGTGCTTTAGTAGGGAATGGGGGAATGGGATGATTATTGATGGTTATTATAGGTCATTCCCCCATTCCCTGCTAAGCACCAGTAAGACGATTGAAATTGAAACCAAATCTCAACCTCTGAGGATTCTTCAACTGTCAACATGTGAAGATCAAAGGATGTCAATGGTCGATGTCGTTCGTGAAACTGGCGAGAATCAAAATGCTCAAGCAAGTCACCCGAAACCCCCTGGTATGTTCGGTGTTTCTATGGTCCTTTATAAGTTCTGGAAAGTTCTGGATCTTTCTGGTGAAGTCAGAATACATAGTAAAAGATATATATATATATGGATGGAATATCTTGGAGTATGAATCAATTGGGATTCAGCCAATTGTTCACTGCTCCACCTGCAGCTCTGCGGGCCATGCGGGCCATTTCCACGTCGGCGCCATGACCGCCGTCTGTCTCGTCTAGCGGCGGCAGCGGTGCCGGTGGCGCTGGGGGCGCCGGTGGCCGCCACCAGTCGCGGCGCTGCCTTCCCAGGATCTTCTGGCATCAGTTGAATCTAGTTGATTTTACTTGGGATATTTTAGGATCAACATGGATCAACCATTGAATTTGTTTGACCACCAGAAATGCATCAACTGTTGTGCGCAGTTCAACACTAATTGGCACATTTCTGGTAGGGGTTCTGGGATGGTTAGATCTTCCTCTTCTCTAGTTACGCGGTGTTGATATGGAATTCCCAGTGGCTCTCTAGCGCCGTCAGGATTGTTGGTTTCCCGGTATTTGCTGGTCATTTCTCCTGATTTTCCCCGTGAATCCCCGCTGAATCGTCGTTCCAAGTGGTGATTTAAGAATCCAAAATCCCCCATGATGAGATCCACCTCTGCCGCCAGGTTTCCATAAAGTTCGCGGCTTGATGGATGAGCAACCCATCAACAACCCCTTTACAATGCATCAAAGTGCCTCTTTTGAGGTGTTAGGAGATGTCTACAACTTTTGTTCATTTTTTGGTTCACATTTTTTCTGAGTCATTGCTGATGTTTGTATGATTTGTATGTTATGTTTCTTGGACCCCAACAAATCCTCCAAAGAACAAGCGTCATCCCCCACTCGTTGGGCCTGCGTCGCAGCTCCGCAAAGCTCCGGAGCTGCGCCAGTTCGCTCTGCGCCAAAACCAGGCGCTGCTGGTCGTCGGAAAACGCCACCTCCGAAACGCCTCAGATGTGCATATCCAATGGGTTTTCTTGGTATCAAAATGGGGATTGAACAGATCAATATGGAGAGTTAATTACAAAAGTTACAATTTTAATAAGATCCCCCACCAAAAATGGTGGTTGACCTCACCAAAAATGTTGAACCAACACATACTATGCTTTGATATGCACTGCAAGAAGTGGTGTTCGAGGATTTTTTTCCGACCAAATCAACCAAATTAACCAACTAAGCAACGAAAGCTGGTCATTACTGGATAGCAAGCTGCCAGCTGAAAACGTGACATGTAGATCCATCTCAAAGGCACCTCAGTTGTTTCAACTTTTTAAAACAATTCGAACATGTCAAGGGTACCGAAAGTTCACTACTATTCAACCATCAATCATTAGCTAATCATAACCATCGAATTTTAAAGGTCAATCGTCCCATCTCATCCTGTCAAGGGACGGACATTCAGCTGCGTCCACCGTTGGCTTCGCTCATTCCAGGCGTGCCAGGACCCAGGATCTGAGGGCAGCTGAGGACCATCCTGGCGCTGATCACGAAATCTTCGGGACCTCCAAATGTCTTGGCGAAAAAAAGGGCCAATATGTGCCAAAAGTAATCCAAATCTGATTTTTTGATATTTTTTGAACTTCTGCCAGTTGGAGACATCGAATCTCAACCAAGCATCAGACCTTTCTCCAACACCTGGGATCACTTCCGGAACACTTGTAAACTCCAGGTTCTCAGACCCAAACTGGATCGGAAGCATCAAAAAAAGGGAGTTCCTCCAGGTCTGCCAAGGCGGTCCCCCGTCCTGTTGGTACAGGTAGCACCGGTTCCAATCGAAGGCTTTGGCCTTCGCATCCACACCCCCAAAGCACCAATGTCCGATCCTGAGACCACTGCGATGAAAGTTCACATGAAACCATCATTTGGGGTTGAAAATTCATGAAAATTCCAATCCGAACCCAAGCGGAGTTCAAACGTTCGCCACGAACTGGCGGAGTGGTCAAGTTGATGTCGCTAAGGGTATTGATGGATCCAAATGACCCATTCATAGCAAGAATGCAGTCTGTATATTACTCCATCAAAAACTGGGTTTTCATCAAATTGTCAGGTCACATGATCAAACTGCCATGAGCTAAACAACTGCAGCCCAGCGACTTGTTGGCATAGATCCACACATCGCCATCCTTCTTTTTCCACAATGGTTTGCCATTCGCCAGCTCCTGAGACAGGTCTGCAATCCTTGCAAAACATGGTTGTGGAATCCCAAAGGCATTGCTTGGAGTGCAAACAGTTGCAAAAGACTGGCACTAAAACCCAATGCTGCCGATCACTACGTGCATAAGTATGTTTTACATTCAGGCCTTCTGCAGCAGGAAGATTCCACCGCAATGCTGCAAATGAGCAGTGGGGACCTTCAAACTTGTCAGGTTTTCGGAGGCAAAAACTGTGGGTCTGTCGAACACATCTGCAGTTCCAGGATTCCACGCCATTTTCCAACATATAAAGTTTAAGGATCTGAACATGCAAGTTTCCACACGCCAATCAAGACTCTACCGCATTCCCGCCTGCACCCACAACTTTGGCGGAAACACGGCATTTGCACCAGACATTGCAAAAATTGAATTCCGAATTCCATGCCCAAAACAATAATTGTTGGTCATATCGTGTTGAAGTTCGTGATCTAAAATGAAATGCTGTAGGACAATGCTTGTCTCCATACTAAGCCGCAAGACCACTCCAGGGCCCCATCTTGGATGAAATTCACGCAGGTTTCGACGTGAGTTGGGCTGCAACGAAGGTGCGCAGTCATGAACGCATAGTTTCTTGCAACAAAGAAAACACAATAAACAGCACTTTCCATCACAGGATGCAATCAAAATTATGTCCCATCTCAAAAAACGAGCACGTCCACTCGGCCCCGTTCCCAGTTTTGCAGTACACCTGGAGCAAAAAAATGCACTCACCGAGCCCGCACAAAACAACACTTTCCCATAGCAAAACCGCATGACAGATCCCCCTTTAAATTCGGTCTCTGACCCGGGCGTCTGGATTCTTTAGAGACCAGGGTAGTGACACCAGGCAAGGGTATCTAAAGAATCGAAACACCAGTGGGCAAACCCCTAAAGAATCAGGGCTGGGTGCCACCAAAAGCCTATGAAGCCTAAAAAATCAGACTCTGGGTCATCTAAAATCATTGAAAAAAAATTGCCTAAAGAATCAGACAACCCGGGTTAGAGTCGTAGCCCCCTCCTTTTTTGCAAACGTTATAAAGCCTTGATAAATTTTGGACCTTTGGGTGGTTCCAAGGAATTCTATCTTCAACATTTCTGTACTAATGTTTGCTAGCCCCAACAAACCCAAATATCAAAAAAAACTACTATCAAAAGACCTCTCATCTGAACTCAACCAATACCGCACTGAAATTCTCAGCTCATTTTTTTCGGCTGTCTTGCGTTGCATGTTTTATACTATATTTTATATTTTTGAAATGATATTTTATATTATATTTTATTACTCTATATTGTTTTATCATGTTTTATGGTGCTTTCTATTGTTTCATCAAATTTTGAAGGGGAAGTCTCTCTAAAGAATCAAGTCCAGCTCCCAACACACTGGTTTGTTAAGATGATTTCTGGAGAGCTTCCGTGGCATCTGCTTCTGCTTTGTCCCTCAGAGAAGTTGCAAGCCATGAACACGTAATGTACACTTTTCGTCCTTCTTGCCAATAAATGAGGAAGCCACTTATGACACTATTACCTGCAGAAACATGCAGCAAGATTCAAAAGGTCAAATGGGCGTTCAAAAGTGCGACGACCCAAAGATGTGCAACATGTGCAAAGGCACTCAGCGCCCGCTGCTGGCGCTGCTGGCACTTCTGCCATGTCTGGCGCATGGGCATCCTCGTAGTCTGCAGATTCTGCAGCTGCCTCCACGCCTTCAAAGAAGTGTTGACAAACCAGGGAGGTTTCAAAAACTCTTGGCCAGGAAATGTTGCGCATGTGCCGCTTGAGGTCTTAAGCCTTCAGCTCCATGTATCTCACTTGTATCTCAGTGCAGCCCAAAGAGGCCTTCTTGGGCTTCGGTAGCAGCTGCCTTGACATCATATCTGTCATGAGTTGTGAGTCCCAAGATGTCCCAAGCACATCGGGGTGGTCATTTTGGTCAGTTTGGGATACTTTGGGGGGGAAGTCTCTCTAAAGAATCAAGTCCAGCTCCCAACACACTGGTTTGTTAAGATGATTTCTGGAGACAACTTGTCTTATACCCAGAGATGCTGGGGGTTCTTGGGAACATGGGGCCCACCAGATTTGGAAAGGGGTCGAGCCAGCGTTCTGATTTTTTAGGGCCATGGCCTGTCGACCCATCAAAACCCTGTAAAACCATGTAAAACCCAGTAAAACCATGAAAAAACCATGTAAAACTAATTAAAACCATGTCATTTTACTAATTCATTTTATGTCAATTTTATGTGATTTTGTGTCATTTTGGTCAGTTTGGGATACTTTGGGGGGGGAGCTTCTCTAAAGAATCAGGCCCCCAGCTCCCTAGGTGGTTTTTTGAAGGGATTGGAGCCAGCGTTCTGATTCTTTAGAGGTTAAGGCCATGACAGCACNAATCAGGCCCCCAGCTCCCTAGGTGGTTTTTTGAAGGGATTGGAGCCAGCGTTCTGATTCTTTAGAGGTTAAGGCCATGACAGCACAACCGCACAATGGCACGCCCCACGCGCCCAAAATCTGTGCAGGTCTCGGATTATCTATTGGATGTTTCATCATGCCTCTGTTTTTTTTCCCTTGACTTTTCCCAGAGGGATCAAAAGGATTGGAACTGATTTCATCTGCGGAGCAGAAAAGCCACCAAAATGCACACTACATTTTCGTGTCTGTGTTGTTCTGTGTTTTGCTATACCCAGTAAAACGATAAACCGAAAATCAATATATGAAAGTTGCTGCTCTTATCATGTCTGGCAACAGTTTTTTGCGGTGTTTGAACCTTGCTTCGGCGAGCGTTTACAATTTTGAAAAGATCAGTTGAAGGTTCCCAAAAAGCCATTTTGACCCCCAAAACCACCTTCTCTAAAAAAGCAGAAACCCGATGACCCCTATAAAGAACGTGAACCCCTGCAAATGGACACAACCAAATGTCTAAAGAATAAAGCCAGATCTGACAACCCGGGCTGTCTGATTCTTTAGGGGGCATTCCAAGGGGGATTGACAAAGATCCTTTTTCTCAAGCAATGCGGTGTCAGTTGGTGCAGCAGCCGGACTCATCTGCTTTTGAAAAGTCTTGCACCGGCAGCAAGGATGACGGCGGTACTCTTGTTGGCCGTTGCAAGGGCCTGGGTTTTGCACAGGCACTTGGAAAGGCTCAGTGACAGAATGCAAGTGCCTGAGCCGAGGACTCATGACGCGCATGATCTCCAGGCGGAACTGCTGCCTGGATGTTTTTTGCGCGCCAAAGTTGCAAATTGAATTTGACTGCCGCAACATGTGGCCTTAACTGCCCAACTGCCTCTGGATGCTTCGCAATCCACCTTCGCAGCAACTCTGCATCGACAGCTTCCTGGAAGGGACTGTCGAGACATTGCCAATAATCAAAATTACCGTATTTTTGGTTTTACGTGTTCCCCACAAACATGAATTCCGTTGACTCCCAACGCGCGCATTAATTATTGAATATGTTTGTGTTTTGGGGGTCAAGTCAAGCATAGCAACAAGACTGCCCTGGTCTGCATGCCCTATACAAAATTTCTTGCAATGTCTAGAGAGTAAAAGAGGCAATGATGAAGTGACCTACTACCCTGCCACGGAAATGTGTCTGGAAGCAACGTGAGGGACCAGCTTTGTTTTTAGTTGCTCCAATTTGCAAGACAGACCAACCATGACTCCAATTTCAGACCGGAAACAAGACGGTGTGTGTCCTTGCTCAAGGCAGGCCACAGATTCTCGGCAATGTCGAGCATCTCTTCGATGTGGTGAAGAGGCACGCCGCGCGGCAGAGTCATCTCCTCTGAAAGATCAGGTTAACAGCAACAGACAAAGGTTTGGCACAATTTGCTTTTCTTGTTGTGGCCCCACTTGTCATGGTGAACAAAGAGTTCTAAATCACACCAGGCACGCAAAAATCTTTCAATCAATTCACCAAAATTCACAATGATCATGGCCCTGTCCTTTGGCGTGATGATCTCAAGCTGAATCAAGCGTGTGAAAGCATCATGCCGTGGTCCCAAAGGAGTGTCACGATATGCACGGGCCCATCCAGATTCATGGACCTCCAGGCGCAACCGTGAAGCCAAACGACAAACTCAGCTGGACCCCAATGATAAATCTCATGACTCAAAAGGTAAAAGTTGATACATGTTGATAGCCTCCCGTGGGTGAAAATGTTGAGGCTCCGGTAAAGATGACCAGCAATTGGACCTTTCAACGACAAGCCCATCTGAAATCCCAAGCCCGCCAGAATACTAAGACACAAAACTAGGAGACAAAGCCAGCGTCAAAATGTGTACGCATGAAATTTCACATGAAGTCCAATGAATGTTATTTCCAACACAAAATCCGTCATCTTTAAATCCCACTTCAAAATTCCAGGTAAATGTGAAATTTCAAAAAAATGCCAACTAGAAAACCTCGAGAAGAAAAATCGCATCACCTGCGGTCAACCTTTTTTCCAATTAAATCAACGGCTCTGAACCCATACCAACGAAACAACCCAGGCTTTCGTCCAAAGCCTGGGAAGGAAGTTCAGACAAAACAGTTGCACGTTTAATGTTTTGATATTTTTTGGAATGTACTCATGGGCTGAAGACGTATGAAAAATATATGACGAACCTGTCTTGTCCCATCCCTGAGAACAATAGAAAACCACGTCAATACATCACAATGCTGAAACTTCACCGCACATGTTGCAAAAAAAACATTGAAAACAACAGTGAGCAAAACTGTCAATACTTGAAACGGCCACCCCAGAAAAAATTTGCAAAGATTTCTGACATACTTGTTCTGAGTGAATGTCGTAGAACACCCACGGAGACCGTTGTTCCCTTTTTTGCAGTGCTGCACCTCAAATGTACAGAAAGAAACAGCGACAGAGTGCCCAGTTTGAATGTTTTCTGTTCCCAGAGAACTCCTGCAGCATAGTAGGATGTATCTACGTATTGGAGATTGTACCTGAATACACATCCTTGAGTTGATACAGGTAGGTGCACAATCCGGGCCAGAATAATTAGAGTATTCCTGCTGGTCCCCTCGATTTTGTAGCTTGACTTTTTCAACCTTTTGGCAGTGACAGATTTTAGCAACCCAACATTGACTAGTGTGTCCGGAGCGAATGCAGAAACAGAGAGATAATGACCATGCGTTTTCACTTTCCTAGCCCAATTTTGTACTTTGTTTGTTTTAAACAAGGTGGCAGACTTTGGCAGTTTCAGTTTGCCAGGAACGAATGTGAATGAGGAGTCCCGCCTGAATCTATCATCTCGCTTTGAATGACAATTTTGAAGCCTTACAACACAAAATCGATTCTTTTGATCGACCTGTCCGTTCATTGCTATCCACTAGAGTGGCTCCCTATTGCCATTGTGCCTTTGGAAAAGAAACTTAGAATTCGTCGGTACAGTTTTCACGCCACTCGCAAGCATTATTCCCAAATGAATCCAAGTATATATTTATCATCCTTTTCTTGGACTCTTGGTCGGGTAAAGTCGTTATGAATCATTCTTACCCTCCGCTAAGTAAACACGGCAATGGAAAATCATTTGTAATGGAGGTTTTATATTGGAAATTGATCTATAAATGGAGAATTTTCAATTGCCACGTTTGACTACCGGAGGGTATCCTTTTGGACCCCGAATTCACCGCGCAGGAAATGGTTAGTACGGTTAGTACCAGCTTCTGAGGGAACCAATCCATTTGAGCCATGCAAGAAGNACCGCGCAGGAAATGGTTAGTACGGTTAGTACCAGCTTCTGAGGGAACCAATCCATTTGAGCCATGCAAGAAGGGCCCTAGGCCCCATCCCAATCCATTGATACTGATTACTCAATTAATCATATTGTCCATTGTGGGCTATCAGTCTCCCCAAAAAACCAGGGGTATCCAATTATATACCAGAAATACAGGGGTATATCATGGTATATCATTGAACCCTAGTCGAAGAAAGTTTAAAAGTTTCAAGGTGTGAAGAGTTCAGTCATGAAGAAAGTCAGAAGATGAAGAAAGTCAGAAGAGAGAAGATAAGAGATGAGAAAGTCAGAAGAGAAGAGATGCAGGTGCGCGAAAAGGTAGNTCAGTCATGAAGAAAGTCAGAAGATGAAGAAAGTCAGAAGAGAGAAGATAAGAGATGAGAAAGTCAGAAGAGAAGAGATGCAGGTGCGCGAAAAGGTAGGAAACACTGTGTTTTTCCAATGTTTTGTGGCTCCGGAGGGTCGAAAAGTAGGCTCGCTAAAGCGGCGGGCGCGGAGACATCTGGGCAGATGAGAACTGAAAAGTTGCACGCCGTTGTGGCGCGAAGCGCGTTTGGAAGTAAAAAGTGTTAAAAACTGACGGTCTCGGAGCACTTTTGGAAGTTGACATGTGGAAAAAATGCACGGCGTTGTGGCGCGAAGCACATTTGGAAGTAAAAAGTGTTAAAAACTGTCGGGTTCGGAGCCTTTTCTGAAGTTGAGATGTGGAAAAAGTGCACGGCGTTGTGGCGCGAAGCACATTTGGAAGTAAAGAGTGTTAAAAACTGACGGTCTCGGAGCACTTTTGGAAGTTGACATGTCGAAAAAGTGCACGGCGCTGTGGCGCGAAGCACATTTGGAAGTGAAAATGTTAAAAGCACTACATGCTCGGGCCACTTTTGGAAGTTGATGATTCGATGTCGAAGAAGTGCACGCCGTTGTGGCGCCAAGCACATTTGGAAGTCAAAAGTGTCAAAAACTTAACTAACTGAACTAACAACTTAACAACTTAACCACTTAACAATTGAACAACTTAACAACTTAACCACTTAACAACTTAACAACTTAGTTAGTTAGTTNAACAATTGAACAACTTAACAACTTAACCACTTAACAACTTAACAACTTAGTTAGTTAGTTTGTCAGTTAGTTAGTCAGTGAGTCAGTCAGTTAGTCAGTTACTCAGTTAGTCAGTTAGTCAGTTAGTTAGTTTCTTAGTCAGCTAGTTAGTTAGTTAGTTAGCTAGTCACTCAGTCAGTTAGTCAGTTCGTCAGTTAGTTAGTTAGTTAGTTAGTTAGTTAGTTAGTTAGTTAGTTACTTACTTAGTTACTTAGTTACTTAGTTACTTAGTTAGCTAGTTAGTTAATTAGTTAATTAGTTAATTAATTAATTAATTAGTTAATTAGTTAATTAATTAATTAATTAGTTAGTTAGTTAGTCAGTTAGTCAGTTAGTCAGTTAGTCAGGTAGTCAGTTAATCAGTTAGTCAGTTAGTCCGTTAGTCAGTTAGTCAGTTAGTCGGATAGTCAGTTAGTCAGTTAGTCAGTTAGTCAGTGAATCAGTTAGTCAGTGAATTTGTTAATTAATTTGTTAGTCAGTCAGTCAGTCAGTCAGTCAGTCAGTTAGTCAGTCAGTTAGTCAGCTAGCCAGGCAGGCAAATAGATAGACAGATAGATAGGCCGACGCTCCAACCACCTTTTGATCCATCAGTGGATCTGCTCTGCCATCCATGACTCACAACAACGAATCCTATAGGTTTCCTATTCTGAAACTTCCGCCACCGCCTTGTGCGGTACTACTGGTAGTTGTGGGTTATCATTATCCCCAATAAACCAGGGGATACCAAGGGTATCAAATTACCATTCTGAACTTCTAGGGCTTCCGATGGCGTTGGTTAACTCATGCACCAAGATCGTCCTCTTTCGCGAGAACTTCCAGCATGTCGTCAATCTCCTGCCCGCTGCCCGCCCGGAAAGGTGGAACACCACCTGTAAATACTCTCCAAGCAGTTTTCTTCATCAGCGACCTTGTGCAATCATTCGTGCACAAACAATCGCAGATTTGCTTGATGATTTTCTTCGGAGGTTGATTTTGTTTGGTTTTTCAGTCTGGGGCACTTTCCTTTCTATTTGCTGCATTTGTGGAGCTAAAATTCCTTCTTGTTGGCAGCGCATCGGTCTTTGCTTTGCTGGATGTTCAAAAATGAAGCCCATTCTCATAGTTATTTGGTTGTTTTCTACCCTGATGATAGCACAACGATAGTAGCATTTTGGCACTGCTTTGCATTTCTTTAGGGTTGGTTTAATGCCTATCTAGGGTTGGCTCAGGGTTCACGAAGGGTTGGTTTAGAATTTAATTGGTGTTGGTTGAAAGCTTGTTGCATATTGGTTTACAGTCTATTTACATAAGGATTGGTTTGGTGTTTATCTAGGGTTCGCTTCGCGCCGGTCGGTCAGGAATTTAAGGTTTATTTAGGGTTGATTTTCAAATCATTCAAGGTTGGTTCAGGGTCTGTTTGGGATTGGTTTAAAACCTATTTAGAGGTTGGCTTAGGGTTGACCTAAAGGTTGCTTAGGGTTTGTTTAGGATTAAACTAAGGTTTATGTAGATATGCAATGTGTGCAAATGAATAACTATAGACATGTATGTGAATTATATACATGTACATACTTAGATATAGTTGGTATATACATATATATATATATATAACATATATAACATATATATATATATATAATGTATATTACATGTGTGTAGAGTAGTCTACTTACAAGTGTTCAAGCTTGGATTTGAACAAAAAAACATGAAAGGGGCATTGCTGGAAGGCCAAATCCTCCATCCAAAAGCAGAATGACAAGACTTATTCTTACATGTAATGCTGTAGTTTGAATATGGTACTCAGGGTGCATCTAATGCACAGCATGCACATTATGAACATGTAGGGGCACAACCATGTTGGGTGTAAATAGTCTCATTGCATGTTATCAAAGTGTACCCATGGATTGGGATGTTGCCTTTCTTAAAAGACACGGGCAGTGTCCTTTCAGTCTTTCTAATTGATGTCTTACTCGTTGTCTGCACAATAGTTCCAGCATACTGCCAAGAAACCACAAAGGCCAAAAAACAAGAAGCCAAACGCAACAAAAGCCAAGAAAGCAAAGAAGCCGAGAAAACAAAAGTGATAAAAGCCACAAAAGCCAGAAAAAAACAAAGCCACAAGAGCCAAGAAGCCAGACTGGGGGGAAAAAAAAACTAGCACTCCCAAACAATGTGCTGAACGCCCACTCCACAGCTCAGTCTGGGGCAGGATGGCCAGGTGTCTCCAATGACGTGCTGCGGGTACCGCGCGGCCTCATGCCCTCATGTCATTTGATGGCTCTAAACAGTCAAGGCTTCTTAGGCGCTGACATTGGAGTCTGAGCCCTCCGTTCTTCGCTACGAATCTCATGCTACCTGGATGTATCAGCCTGCTGATTCCATTGAAGCTATCCCCGAAAATCCGGTCAGTGCTAGTAAGAGCAGAAGGCTCGTGACCAAAAGCATGTGAACATACTATATCAAACCAAACATGGCTTTGGGATAGGCCATTTCAAAAGAGAATGTGAAGAAATGCTAACATATTAAAACGGATTGTAGTTTTATGGTAATGAATTTTTCCTGCTTGCGATACCGCTGAACTGGGCCGCTCAGAGCAGCATCTTAGTCCACAATTGACGGTTCATCGGAGAAGGAGATCTTACAAAAGCAGTTGCAGTCTATGGATGATGTAACTTTTTGGTGCCGCAGTTTGGTACATTTTTTATTCCAGCATGTCAACACAAACAACCACTCACAACAAATACAACAACTACAATAGGTTTGTTTTCAGTTTCTTCTCACTTTCGCAATGTAACGTTATTGCCCTACGTTGGTATAATACAAACATGAGGCTGTCGTAAACCACCAGCAACCAGTCAACACCAAAACGACATCAACTAGCACCCAAAGTTCCATCAGTAGTTAATGGGCCATACCCAGTGGTGGCCGTACTTGGCGAAACAATGGGCCCAATAGCATGAGGTGTTGAGACTGGTTTTCTGTTGGCAATTATACGTTTGAATGAACAACACATGAATCCAATATTTTCACTTGGTCAATGTCTCACAGCCTTTCTGTTTGGTGTGCAACATTGATCGAACTCTGGTGACCAACAAACCTTGAAATCACAGCCAATCAATTCTGTAGTCTGGCCTGGAAAAAGAACATTCTACATCAACAAATCTAGAGAATAGCCAACCGTGCCAGCTTTGAAGGTGGGTAACGCGACAAAGTTTTTGACTTCAATTTTGTCTCTTAAACAAATAAATTTCAACGAAGGTACAGTGCAGCAACTGGGACGGCACAACATGATTTCTCTCATGCAACTCGGCGCCTGCCCCCCTCATCAAGTGCACAAATTGCTGCTCTTTGTCCGTCCCTGCCCTTTTGAAGTTCTCGTTTGTATGACACTATGACATCTTGGAAAGCAGAGTGTAAATATCGGTATATATATTAATTATAGATTCATCTTTGTCAGTATGCGCAAGCATCAGCACCTCTCCTGTTTTCGTTCGCCCATCACACTCACCAAACTGCAAAGGTACAAAGCTAGTGGATGAGGGACCAACCCACCAGTACCAACAAGAAAAAACATTCTACCAGAAAAAATGAAAACATTTTGAAATATGATTGTCAACTATGGCTAACTTCTCTGATTGCTGTGACATTTCATTCCCATTCATTTGTGGTTTGTTGCATGTTGTGCTGCGGATTTTCGGTCACTCACGATCTGCTGCACCGGCCAAGATGCAGACCTTTTAGGAGTCTTTTCATGGAAAAAAATGCGATACTGTGGATGGAAGAAATCCTGCAGTTGGTTAAGCAGGGATCATGTCCAAAGTGAAATCGTGTTTTTCTTTCTCCTTCCGCGGATTAAAAGCAACCACGTTTGATCTTTTCATGAATAAAAAAACGGACTGCCTATCCGAAAACATCTTCGCCTGCACAGGGAGAATCGGCCCTTGTTCCGGCAAGGTCAGACTTCCAGACCTTGGTTATGGCCAGTCACGGGCAGCACCTACATGTGGACACACCACAATTCAACATCGGGCCCCAAACCACTTTTCACCTAAGATGGATCATGGATTGGATACATTGGCCTTCAAGCAGTGGACATCCTTCACCAAATAAAGATCTTGAATGACCACAACCTCCTAATTTCTTAAATTCAATGAATGTTCTAGAGATGGGTTGTCAGATTCCCGAGAATCCAAATTTAGTTTGCACGCAGTCCTTGCTTCCATTCCCTCCCTCAATCTATTCAATTCCCTCTTCTTGCATCTCATTTTCGGACACGGCCATATTTACCGCTTTTTTTGCTGGGATAAGCGCACGCTGGCACAAGGCCTGTGTCACTTCAATTGAATGAAACAAACCAAAAACAACAAAAATGAAATGACAAAGGACACTGCCATGTTTATCGCCTTCAAGTGCATTTCCCAAGTCTCCTGTGAGAAGACAGTCTCTGCAGTGTTTACAAGCATGCACAATCTGAATTGTAGTGGACAGAGAAAGTACAGCATTGGGCAGCCTTTGCCTTCTAGTAGCAAAGTACGCGGAATCTAATTGAACCGGAAGGCGAAAGGACAGATGTAGTGTGGACAGAGGCCAATGAGGAAAATGGCGTCCACCTTAACATAAATCTGGGCTGCTGTTTTTGTCCTTGAAATGGAGGCATCTCTGCCCGCACCTGAGGTTGGGTCGGCTGGGGTGGGTTAGGGTTAGGGTTCAAGCCTAACCCTGAACTATGGGGGTCTCGGGGGGGGGAGGGGGGGGGAACTCAGCAACTCAGCAACTAGTTAGCAACTAGTTGTAACTAATTCCGGAACTAGTTAGCAACTAGTTGTAACCAACTCTC
>BGPT01004025.1:747-18220 GCA_003297045.1 Symbiodinium sp. clade C Y103
CTATACCCAAGCTTTCGATTTCCAAGTTCTGACTGACCCACATGTAAGACACGCATCCACCCATGCAGGCGACAGCGATGCTGATGATGATGCCGGGCCAGGGGTCGAGGAGGTGCAAGCTGCCGTCGAAAGAGCGGATGCTGCGGGCGCTCCTGCGGCAGGCAAGGTGTGTCGCATGATTTAGACTTTGCTGACTTTTACGTCAAGTCCACAAAATCATTGCCCTGACTCTGGCCATTACCCTTGAGGTGAAGAGACAGCCAACTTCCGACCGGGGTGCCCAGACTTCCGACCGGGGTGCCCAGACACAGCGCGCCGACGCGGCGACCCAGACAGAGGTGCGCGTCAAAAACAAGAACTGATGAATTTTTTGTCTCTTTTCATCATCAGCTTTAAAAGCAAAGGTACACAACACCAGTTTCATTGAGACATTTTGGTAGATGGTTTCGCCGCAGGAGAGGACATCGGCCTGGCTCTTTTGCTGCGGCAGGTGACTTCATGCTGAGGCAGCCTTGATCCACCCCGGACAAAGACCAGTGGATTTTGAAACATTGGTACACAACACCGGTTTTATTGAGACATATTTGTAGATCGCTTTGCTGCAGGACACGCGTCGCGACGCACAGACGCAGACAGAGGAGAGGACACGGAAATGCGGGAACAGCAGGAGCGTGGACACGATGAGTACTGGCGCTGGCTGTTTTGCTTTGGCCGTTGGCGGTTGGGTTCCCGGTCAGGTGGCCGTTTACTGGCCGCAGTGCGCAAACCAAAAGAAATTGACCCTTCAAAATATACAGCAAACCAATTCCCCTTATATATATATATATATATATATATTGAACACCGCTTAAATTGGGCCCATAAAATGCTCTTGTCCCCTACTAAAACATGGTTTCTCGGCGGTGTTTAGATGATTTTGACTTTTGATAAAGATGCGAACTGCATCTGGATAAGGTCTCATTGTTTAAAGGAAGTTTAAGCCACAAACTTCCGAGTTACGGACGACTGTCAAAGGGCAGTCTTGTCATCGTCATCGTCATCGTCATCGTCATCGTCATCGTCATCATCATCATCATCATCATCATCATCATCATCATCATCATCATCGTCATCGTCATCGTCATCGTCACATCATCATCATCATCATCATCATCATCATCATCACCATCACCATCACCATCACCATCATCATCATCATCATCATCATCACCATCATCATGTCAACATCATTAACATCATGTCAAGATCACACGTGTGTCCAATTCACGGGTGAAAAACATTCTCGGGCGCGAAACTGTTTGTTTTTTCGGGTAAAGTGGCTTCCGTGGTCGCCGAAGGAGGGTCTCTGTTTTTGCGGTCGTGGGCCGTGATCTGGGACAGTCGTCGACAAAAAGTGCACAGGACTGTAGCGATAGCTCGATTTCGCATAGAAACCGTAAGAAACTGGCGACGCCAAAGCACTTTTGGAAGATGAGGTCGGTAAAATGTGCACAGGACTGTAGCGAGAGCTCGATTTCACATAAAAATTGTACAAAACTGAGGTGTCGGAGCCGCGCGGAGTCGTCCCCATTGTCAGCGCTGCGCGAATGTTTGTTGATTTGCTGCGACGCTCCTGCTATTCAGGTTTGCAACTGGCGTGACAAGACGCATTGGCACGGCTGCGCGCAGCAAAGCATGAGTAATGCTGCGACGCTCCTGGCAAGCGGGATTGCAACTGGAGGTTGTTAAGCGCAATGTAAAAGCTGCGCAAAAGGTGGTGTTTCACCATAGTGCTTATTCATCATACCGCTAGTGTCATCCACACCATCATCATCATCATCATCATCATCATCAACATCAACATCATGCCTACAAATATACAAGGAACACACCCAAATCATTCTGCCACTTGCGTTGTCTCCGATCCTCTTGCCACTGTAGATTAGGAAACGTCGCTTGGCCAGCTTTTGCAGAATGTTTTTTCTTCCTTTTCTGATTGTTTGCCGAACCTTTGTCCAATGTGATTCCTGATTTATGTGACTTGCAGCAATTTGGTGTCTTTTTGCTTCTGACTTGGAATTCGACGGATTTAATGTTTCTTTCTTTCTTGATTGCCAGGACGCGGGGATCGTTGCAGCTTTGCTTTTGGTTTGCTTTGGGAAGGAAGCAAGGACATGCAAAGCACTGCCAGCTGACACGGTTTAGGGCACAGATTCCAGGTCAGAAAAAATCAGAAAAGTTTGAAAGGTGAGCGTCACTAGCGGTAAGAAAACCAATGAAAAGGCTGTGTTGGGGCCAAGTTTTGGTACTTCCAGCCATTTGGATGCATGAGCGATTCCTACAATGATTATTTTCTGAAAAGTCTTTGTCACAACCTTTGTAGAGGTTTCAGATGATATGGACACTGGACACCACATGCCCAAACCAGCATTTTCAGAAAGGCTGATCACAATGCTCTTTTCTCAAAAGTTTCAGACATTAAAATATTGGGCCATCTTGGGGCCAAGCTGGGGCCATGTTGTGCTCCGAGTCCTGAAGCACGCGCGCGGGCCGGCGTTGGACTTCCAGGAGGAGGACCAAGAAAGATGTACCTACACATGTCCAGTCGCGTCGCGCGTCATCCACAGCTTCTAAGGGGAGAGACTTCGCCTTGCTGCGAGCTCCCAATGCTTTGGCTTCTGACATGGTCCGCATCTTACATCCGTTGCACATGTCACCTGTCACACGTCGCTTCTCCGTCCATCGCTTGACCCATGCTGCTTCAGGTGCAACCGGGACAAGCTCGCTAATCCGGGACTCCTTCCTGTTCACTGAATAAACTAGAACAAACCTGTTTTTCAAAATTAATATGTTCTATTAGTGTGACTTGCTTAACTGAAAGGGCTGACATTCGATTAAGTATAATCACTAGATGCCTATCGTATCAATCTTGGTTTTGAATTTCCCTGTTTCAGCGATATGTTTCACATTTCACTACCGCAAAGTGGTTAGTGACCAAGAGCGACTGAACCACGGTGAGAAGAAGAATCACGATGTCTGTCAGAGTTTAATTTTACGTGGCTGGATTTAATGCCATCTCGCGGAGGTTCAGATGAACAGGCTATGCTCACCCACCAAAAGCCGTGGCGGATGCTGCGCTGCGCGCCATGGCCAGCCGACTATTGGTGGAGGAATCGCATCGGCCCTCCACCGCGCAGGCCTTGTGAAAAGAGCTGCTACCGCAACAGTGCATAGTGGCTTGTGCAAGATGCAGATGCTAAAGCGGGCCAGCATCTGAAGGTTTCTGCCTGAGTGGCTGCTCAACGCAGTGTGGAAGCAAATGCCATGTGCTGAGACAGTTTTACATTGATCACCAAAAGGATCATGCACCTTGGCTGGGCTGGGTTCTAGCTCAGTAGGGTTTTTTGAAAGACTTTTTTGAGATGATTTCAGTTGTAAAAAGATTTTATGTAATAAAAAGAGCACAAAAGAGCAAAAGTGAGCAAAAATAAGCAGACATGAGGAAAAACTGAGTTTGATGCACGGTTGCCACAAAACGGGAAAATTATCAGTTTGTTTTTTAAAAAAGTGACAGTGGACAGTGCAGTTGTTCATCATAAATCATGTGTCCATCAAGTTAATGACTGGTAATTGCGCGTGTCATCATCATCATGATCATCATCACCACCATCATCATCATCATCACCGTCATCACGATCATCATTGCACCTTGATTCATCTGTTGCTTGCAAAAAGGCAGTGCAACATCCCAAATCCAAACCGGAATTGTTGCCGTCATCACCTGAGGACAACATGGGCAAACCCCATTCATCTTGAGAAATTTCAATTTGTTGAATGATGCTCTTGTGGTTCTCAAGCATATCCTTGGTGACAGACACCCACTATTTGGCTTTGCAACTTGACGCCGATATAGTTTCGACACGGATATAACTTTGAAAGTTACCTTCTTGTTGCTGTTGCTGTTGCTGTTGCTGTTGCTGTTGCTGTTGCTGTTGGTGTTGCTGTTGGTGTTGTTGGTGTTGTTGTTGTTGTTGTTGTTGTTGTTCTGTTTTTTCCCTTACGTGGTCCCCCTTGCTGTTGCCGGGTTCGGCGGATAATTGATACATGATGGTTGGTTGATGATTAGTTCGAGGATTATTATCAATATATTGGGGATTATCACAATCCAGTGGCCGGGAATCCCGTTCTCAACCAACCAGTATACAGGGACGAGGCACACAGGGTTTGGAACACGGTTCCACCGTCGATGCGGGTTTCAACCAATGGATGATGAACAATTTTTTTCAATGATTTACCACTGCAATACAGAAATTTGATTTTAGGAAAAACACGAAAGTGGTTTTTCACGACCTATCACCAACTAATCGTTTGGCTGGTTTTCATAGCCATAATGACCTGCGCAGTTTTTGATTTTTAATCACCAAACCAAACATGTAGCGTTCAACCGACTACTCGATGTGTAAAAAATGTGGGGCCCCCAGTCGATAGGTAAATTGGTTGTAATGCCAGAGTTGTTGGATCTGGGATGGAGATCAGTGTTCGTACAGCAATCCATGTTGGGCTGTATTGACCAACAAACATGGCTGTTTACAGAGAGAATGAAGGGGTTTAGCAACAAAAACAAATTCTAGACTTCTAAAGAGATGAACGCTTGAAGTACAGGACACGCAGATTTACAAATTCACTGGTCATTTTGAAATTCCGTGATACCTTTTTAATTTGTGGGAAGGGAACTCGCCTTCTTTGCCGATAGCATCCGATAACATTTGCCAACTGTCTCCCACAAAATGTGATGTTTGTAGAGACAATGATATCTAAACATGTAGGAATGCCTGATGTAAAATCATTCTTTTGATAGCACACTTGGATGTGAATTTCCATTTGTTAAGTGGTTGCTTTTGGTATATCAGATACATCCCACTTAGATCAATGGTTTATAAACCACTGATTAATCAAGAACATGGTTTTTAGTCATCCCCAAAAAGGTGGACATCATATGTTTTCACTATCTTGTAATAATTTTCTCTTCTATTTTTTTGGTTTACTACAGATTATAGTGTTTGATAGTGTGGATGGTTGCGAAATCCTGCACCACTTTGGATGGTTGAAAGCCTATAAATAGTCGGATGTTTACCACCTATCAACTGGTGCAGGATTTCGCAACCATCCACACTACCCTTTGGTAATCAAACATGGCGTGCTGGAAAATCCACCATTTAGTTCGATGTTGTTCCCGGCTAGAAACCTCCATTTATATGGGATTTCCCAGCTTGCCACGTTTGATGACTGGCGGGTACATTGTGGTAGAGTAACATGACTCAGACTATCGAAAATCACCATTTTCCATGGGAAAATCCACGAACTAAATGGCCATTTTCAGTAGCTACGTCAGTTTACCAGAGGGTATGTCATTGTCAATTATGTTTTTTTCCACCAAGGCATAGTTGACCATCCAGGGCTGGGCCGCAGGCTGTCGTCTGGAGACCGCCCAAGGGTCCTCCGGAGGTTGGCTGAGCCCAGCGATCCGTTGGGAGCCTGTGAAAACCAATGGGAAGAACCATCAAAATGGATATGAAGGTTTCCTAAAATGGAGGTACCCCCAAATCATTCATTTCAATTGTATTTTCCATTATAAACCATCCATTTGGGGTACCCCCATTTATGGAACCCTCCATACGAAGCGTCAAATCATAAAACATGGTTATCAAACCTCAATCATTAATCAATGGATATTACATGGTTCATGGTTAATTGATTATACCTACTACAGTTTTTTTTCGCCCATCGAACTATCATCAACCAATGTTGATAGCTAAGTTGATGATTATCCATTTGATTAACCAACCGTACGAGGAGATCATGGGATGTATGTTTGGTCATGAGAAAGAGGTATTTGACCATCAACAATAGGGAAGGTAAGCAATGAATAGTGGATATTATGGGTGTGTCTGAAAATGGGAGATTGTCCCTCCAATTTATGCCATTTCAATAGGGGATACTATGATGAACCAATGGATTTTGGGATGCCCAATTTTCAGTTGCAGGGGTTTATAAACCAAGTCACAGCTGGAAAACTATGGAAAAAATATATAGTTCAATGCAACTTATTTTTTCGTGCCATGGATAGAGAACAAGCTGATATTTCTAAATGGTATGCAAGATTTGTCATGTCGTGATGGGGCTGGACCGTCCTGGGTTACAAGAATGACAGATGCAAAAATATAAAGAACAACGGGAACGGACTAGACGTAGTATGAGCCATAAACGTCAACTTCAAAAGGTTTATGAGGACAAGCAAGCGGAAAATTCAGTATGCTTTATTTTTGCGGTTACTTCATTACCACCATGGAAATCGGCCAGTTTTGAGGATTTGCTTGATGAAACCAAAGAAGTGAACAACTCCGCATCACATCTATGAATCAGTGAATTTTTCGTAATCGCACTTCAAGCGCCTTAAACAAATCCATGAAGCAGCAAAACAATCACATCAATGAAGACAAATCCACATCATATCCCACTGTGCAACACATCACGAAATCCATCACGTCTCATGGAATCCCAAGTGAAGTTCCAAGCAGATCATCCCCAAGAAAAAATCACCAAAAATCCATCCAAAATTTGCTCCAGAAAATTCACATCATCTGTCAAAGAAATCAGAAGAAAATCACATTCACATCCAGAAACCAAGTATGTCAACATCCACCTAATCTCCGGAACGAGAATCGATATAAGCGTGCAGGAGAACTAGAGAATTCCACATGATTCATATCCTTTCCAGACATTTCCTAGACTTTTTCTGTGGTTTTCTATGATTTTCCACACATTTCCCAGACATTTTCTCCATTTTCCTCCATCCTTCGCCACCTTCCGAGGCCGCCTCACTGCCCACGGCCTCCTCAACGGCGGCCTCCCAGGCGGCTAAGGCCGCCGTGGAAGCCGCTGCGAAGGAGGATGCGAGAAGGCGACAGCTGCAGGAGATGTGGCCCCAGCTGAAGGAGTGCGGGAGCCGAGCTGTGGACCACGTGGACATCAACATGGACACCAGCTGAAAATGGAGGTTGAAGCAAGGTTTCATGGGGATAGAATGGAGAGAACTGATAACCATTTATAATATAAGAGATTACAAGATATTAGAATGTATTAGATATTATAACAGCGGTTGACATTGAATCCCGGTTTAATATAAGTACCAAGTGTACTGGAGTTTAATGGGATAATTAATGAGCCAAACAGTTTCAATCAACTATGACCGTCACTGGCGCCACATGTGTGGAGGAGGTCAGTGTCGTTGCTGTGGGCCAAAACCTTTTGTACACCCCAGGAATAGGTCAGGGTAGAACCGCCATCCAAGGGTGTCGTTGGGCAACATTTTAGGGTAAATTTCTACGCTCAAATGGTTGAGTTTCAAATCAATCGCAGTCTTTTCAAGCGCAGGGAAAGGTGAGAATCAACCAAGATTGTCAGTTTATTTCAAGGTGATGGGTAAAACCCTGGTAACCTGCAGTTCACATTCCATAAATTCATAGGCTCATTAGTCAATTTGGACATTCCTCTACCACAATCTCGCCACTTTTTGTGCGTTGAAATTTTAACATACATTCACTTGTTCTCCCCCAAAATCCATGGTTTCAGATCCTGAAACCCGTTCCGCTGAGGCCCAAGGCAACTCCCAAGATCCAAGTGTCGCCAGTGGCGACCAAAGCGATCACACCGGCGGCGCCCGCGGCGCCCGTGGCGGTGAAGCCCGCGGAAATCAAGGCTGAGAAGGCACCTGAGAAGGCGCCTCCTGAGACCATGTTTTTTTCGTTTTTGGGTTGGGGTAAAAGACATATGTCTTTTTTGGGGGGGAGACTGTTTGTGGAAAGGCCATCTCGATCGAGCAGAGGGCTCTACCAATTTTATTGTCGTGGATTAGTCACTGACTTCAATCAATTTTATTGCCACTTTGAATGGGCATATCTTGAGGCCCCACAACTCACCAAGCGATTCTCACCAACCAACCTCCTGCCAGGCAGAAGTCAAGTGGGGCCCCCAGCAGATGATGATAGAAACCGACACCCTTTCTAGCTGCAGTCACAGAGGGGTATTATGTTTACCTCTCTGATGGACTGTCCACTCGTTAGGAGGGAATTGTTCGGAGCTATGAGTATCCTCCCTAGCCAGTGGGGAGCCAAGGAGCTACCAAGAGTTTCCCAGCCACATAGTAGTTGATGGCTTATCTGTTGCAGTTTTCCACCCTGACAACTGGTATGGCCGGTATGGCACTCCCAATTCACCCCAGAGATTCATGGTCATATTTCTGCGGTTCACGCCAAGCTGTTCTGTATGTTGATGAATCTGAGGCCTCCCATATTCTTGGGGATTCCTCTTTGTTTCAAGCCTCTCTTACTTTGATCCTATTGGACAATTTGGTTTTTGGAGCCCTCTGGCTGGGAAATACCAGGGGTGCTTTGTCTGAAAATCGGGTAAATCCACCGGTGAATCAACTTATCCCCAGTAAAAAGGGAATGACTGGGGGGTATCCCCATTTTCAGACATGCCCATATAGTTCCCGAAAACGCATTCTGGAACCTACGAAGAAATAGGGTTGGATCCCCTTTTCAGAGGGGGTCTGCATCTTTTCACGTGCGGCACATATCCCAGAAAAAACCACAGTTGTAGGTGGTTATGTCCCAGTTCTTGAGAGGCTACTACTTCCCCTAAAAAAAACTTGGAACCATCAAAACTGGATTTGGAACAAGTTTGGAATATGAGTGTCCTACCAGTTTCAGCATGGTTCTTGGGTCCCACTTGATGTCACGGCCGGATAAGTAAGCAGTTGTTTTCATATCCCTGTGTCTCCTATGATGGATTATTATACTTGGCAATCCGTTTTCTTGTTGCTTCACCCAATGGGTTAAATCAACCCGTAAATACAGTAGTTGGTTAAGAATATGTGGTTGGCTCGTAGAATTCGTTGAAGGGAACAGCTACTTGGAATCCTCCGATGGATGTTGAAAAATCCTAGGGTCCTGGGACCAGGATCTTGGATAAAATATAGGAGTCTCATCTTTTTCAAAGGGCTCAACCACCAACCAGGTTATGTGGCCTTGTCTGAACCGGTTGGGAAAAGCAAATTCGATCCACTGATTCATCATGTTCATTCATTTTCCCCCATTTTCCCTATGAACATAAGGCCATTTGGGGTGTATACTTGTAGATCATCCCAGTAGTTAAGGCTGGGCAGCCACTTTTTTCCACGGGATAACCCCCAAATTGGGACCATCTGTCAGGTCAAAGGATTCTAAGGAGCCCAAGGTGCCTCGCTGCGTGGCTGCGGATGCCTTGGCGGAGGACGCCAGCCCGAAATGGAGGGAAGGGATGCAATACACTGGGTGGATTTATAATGATAATATATATATATATATATAGATAAGATGTATATATCTAACATGATTTGAAACCCATCATGTTCACAATTTAGGTTAGATGGATTTATAATGATTTATATTAACTGATTATCACTTATTTTGTTGTTTGTGTACATTTTAAAGATTTCCGATGAGATGGATTGATTTTCCAGCAATGCCTTGGCAACAGAACGAGAGTGGCTCAGGGATTGACGTCTGAAATGTTGAATACAAAGACAACTTCAATGTCAGTTTTTTTTTTACATGTATCATTGATCCCTATCTCACTCAAAGTGCAATTTGTGAAATAGGCTGAAGTGGGTATGGGTCACATTTCAAGCCGGAAACTGTTTTGATTTGGGTCATTGCTCGTGTTCACCAACTTTTTCGATATCTGCAAGGTGGTGCCCCCCAAGTTGGTTTCGAAACTCCACTAACTGTACATCGATATCGACCAGAAGCCATATTAATTCATCGAGTTCTCAACCAATTCAGCTATCCTACAAGGGTCCCGCCTTGTAACGTATCATATTATATAAGTTGGTTACGTATCCCATTAAATATTTCAATATACCCATAATTTCCCATATGGGGGTTTCCATGTATGGGGGTACCAGTCGAACATCTTTTTAAAATGGGTGATTTAGGGTACCCCCCATTTTACGAAACCTCCATATAGCTGGTGAATCTAATTAAGATCGCCAAAAGTTGGTCATCCGCCAAAGTCCGCCATCGGCACCAGTCTAAGCCGCAGGCCAGTGAGAGCGAAGTCACTGAGGCGCAGGGGCAGCTCAGTAGCTGCCACGGGCCAATGTATGAGAAAAAAGGTCGAATTTTATTGGCCAATTTGATGTTTCTCTGAAGATCGGGTACCCCATATTTCCAGTGATTCATCGCTTTTTTCGATATGAAAAGTAGCAATTTGGAGGGCCCCATTTTCAGACACACCCAAGTGGCAGGCATTCAACATAGCTATGGCACATGGCCCATTGACACATGATTTCAGATGATTTACCGATTATAGATGGTGATTTGCCATAGCTGAATTATGCAGCAGGGTGTAAGTTGCAAGACCTGGGGAATAAGGCTGCAAAGAATGCAACATTGAGAATCTCATGAAGAAATGTGAGGCTTTCACAATTGTCACCAATAACAATGGAGGAACAAAGCCAATTGCCGCTTATTGCTGCCAGTGGTGTTAAAAACCTTGCACCTTGCTTGAAATATCTCCAGCTGATGCAGTGGCTTCTGATCTTTTCCACTGCCAGTTCCCCAGGCACCCAGCGGCGACGAGGCATCAGGTGACGCAATGACAGCCCCAAAGACTGAGAAACCAGCATCGGTGACCGCGGATGCCGCAGCAGCCAAAGGTGAAGCAACGTCGCGAGCCAAAACCGTAGCAACAGCAGCCGCACCACCAAAACATGTACCAGCCGAAGCACCAACAACAGCACCAACAACAACAGCTGCACCAACTGCACCAGCTGCACCAGCTGCACAAGCTGCACCAGCTGCACCAGTTGCACCAGCTGCACCAGTTGCACCAGCTGCACCCGTTGCACCAGCTGCACCCGTTGCACCAGTTGCACCAGCTGCACCCGTTGCACCAGCTGCACCAGTTGCACCACCCGCAGCACACAATGCACACCTTGCACCCGCTGCACCCGCTGCACCCGCAGCCGCTGTGTCTGCTGCGACTGCCGCCGCTGCTGCGGCTGCTGCGGCTGCACCCGTGACTGCTCCGGCAGCAGCTACAGCAGTTGCGCCTGCTGCAGTGCCGCCAGCACCAGCTCTGTAGGGATCCTGGTAATGTCATGGTTCGGGGGATGAGCCTTTGGCTCAAAGGGGTGATGTTGAGATTCTTGTAGTCCCGACTATAGAATGAACAACGCATCAGTTAATTCGGGTACGACCATGTGGAGTGTCTGACCTTTTACAGGGCAAGTTTTTCGGAGGTTGAAAGGATGTTCTGGATTGTTTTGGCCACAGGTTAGGGGATTCCAATGGTGTTGCAGCAACTCTTCTATCTTTCGAGGAGGAAACTCATACTTTGAGATCCCACTCATCCAAACCTTCATATCCAGCCAGCGTTCATACCCCTTTGATTCTTGCTCCTGAATTGGTTAGGCAGATGCCTTTGGCTACATGTCCTCAAACATTGGCATGTTCATTTCGTTCTTGTTCAGGGTCTGGCAATCACTTGGCCAAGGACACAAAAGTCATATTTTTCACTAGTATCAAAGCATCACACCTGTTTTTAGGTTGGCACCCTAAAAACCTGGTGGCTTTTAACTTTCGCCCGTTTCGTTGTGGTTTTTCGCACCAAGGCCGCCCGGTACGGCGACGCCAGGCTGGGAGCTGGGAGACCTGTCCTTGGTTCTGTTGGATTGAAGTAAACATTCATGACGGCTAGTGCAACGCCTTCCAACAGATAGGTACTGGTCCACTAGCGGCTATGGCACTAGCGGCGGGCGGCTTAATTTGATCACGAAAACTGGATGCGTTTTCGTGATCAAGACATGTCAAGACTACCAGCAGATTTGCTTCCAAAGTGATAGGTGAAATGAGGACAACCATGGGATTTTGGGGTTCCAAATTTCACCACAAACCTATATCCACTCTTGGATGTGGGTCTCGGTCGTCGAAACTCTGACACCTTGCTCTTGATGGCCCTTGACAGGTATTTGACTCAGTGCCATGTCATAATTGGACTTGTTTTGTTCGAAACTCTTAGAGGAAACCACGATCTTTACTAATCTTTACCCTCAAACATGGGCTTTCCTCAAAAGAAGCAACTTAAGTTACTAAACCCCTCGTCTTAGAGGTGCAGTTGATTTTTTTGTCAATGGATCCAACTGGCACAACTGTTTAACTATGGTAATGACATCATATAGCATCCATACAAATGGGATATAACACCTACCACTACTTACTGGTGCTGAACGTAGGGAATGGGGGTTGCTGGGATGATGATGAAAATGGTTATTATAGTTCATGAAACCCCATTCCCTGCTAAGCACAAGTAAGACTATGGTATATTGTTTTCCCCCACTTTTTGGTGGAGCTGTGTACCCCCAAGCAATCCAGTGAGAAAACCTGCAGGGATCCTAGCGGGTCTGCGTCCGGGGCTGGTCCCGTTGGGCGTCTCAGGGGAGGGATGGGTCAACAAGCAGATGACAGGTGATTTTTGATGGGAAAACCCATGCGCAAATGGGGGTTTCCTAAAATGGGGGTACCCAAAAATGGATGGTTTATAAGGGAAAACCCTATTAAAATGGATGATTTAGGGGTACCCCTATTTTAGGAAACTGGAATATTCATGATTAATGGTTGATTAATGATATACTTTCGGGTGATTTAACAGCTTGTCACGGAAAATGGCTCAGTTGTAGGTTATCCATCCATAAAAAAAGGATTATGGTTTTCTGTAGCAATGTTAAACTGCCAGAGGGTGAATTTCCCAATTCCCAAGTTCAAACAAGCGAAGGTATCCCAAATCATCCCAAATCATTCTTTGGAGGTCGAGCCTTTGAATTTCAGGATTGCAGTGAATTTATGGAAGTCCATGGCTACACTAATCTCCACAATGGTAACCTGACGATAGTGGCACAACAAGCCCCTAATCGGGGTTGATGGCTGGTAACCACTAAGTACGGCCGTATTTGGTGGGGGCTGACCTTTTGGAGGTTTTACCCACATTTAGCGAAGTTGGTTTATAACATTTTACAACGACGCAATAATAAGCTAACAAATATAACAGGGGTTCATGGTTGTTATGACTAGACTTAGATGGGTTGATATAGGAGCAAGAAGCGTCTCCCAAGGGGCACCAAGCACCACGGGTCCCAGCTCCATTGTTGTCGTGGCCTTTGGGCTCAAGATTTCCACGATTTCCACCGCCACCTCAACACGTCTAGAGAGTTGAGGGGCAAGGTGCGGGATGCGCGGCTGAGAGGGAGCTGTTAGGAGATATATTTATATTATTTTATATTGATATATCATGATATATCCACCATAAGTCCGACAAAATCCGACACTTCGATCCAACTTGCAACCCTAAATTTACCTATCGGACCTATCGTTTGGGGGCCCCTTCCGGTGGACTTCCCTTCGAATTCACCTCGTTGCTAGGTGGCATGGAGCAAGAAAAGAGTTGGGCCTTGCTTGATAGGCTGGAGCATCTTGGTGGAACAGGGAGATGGGAGATGTATCGGGAAAGCTGTTGGGGATATACAAGGTTGATGCCCAAAATGGGGCACCTCCAAATCAGGAAAAAGCGGTAAAGTTTCATAGGGCAACTGATGGTTTATAGTTTATAGGGCACCTTATTTTGAGAAACCCCAAATGGATCTTGTAACTGGAAATCTTCGGAGTCCGTTGGCCAAATAGAGGATCCATTGAAGTGCCGTAGCTGGTTGGATGACATGTGGCGAAGTGTTTTTTTCGGGCCCAAGTTGAAACCCTGAAGATGTCGCAGATGTGTATTTTACATGTCTATTCCCACGTCCTTTTTTGGAGGCTTGAGACTTTTCATGACTTTCTATCCACATTTGGGGGTTGCCAAAACGGGACCTCTGATGGCGATACGAAGGGGGGGAACGAAATTTGCAAGTTTGGGAAGCATCATCTACCCGGGAATCTTGGTGAAACTGGACGCATGATGTCTCTCATTGCGAATCGCATTTTTTGCAATGAACATATACAAAGAACCATGGGGAATCATCATTGTTCCATTGAATTTCACTTGTTCCTTCCACCAATTCTGTTTACTTTTGGGACAGAAATCTGTATGAACTTGTGGGTAGGGCCTGTCAAAAGGGGTGTGTTTAAGCTACCTGAATGGGAAGAGAAATCTAGATCATGTCTGTTTTTGGTCTCCAGAATAGAAGGGCTTTACAATTTCAAATGGGTTTCCTTTCCATCCACTTGGGTATCATTATCAACATAGATATGGATATGGCTGTATTGGTGGCGGTAAATCCCGTATAGATTGGCATGGCTGATATAAGCAGGTGAAGTGACCACGAATCATTGCTGTTGTGGTAACCCCAATCACATATCTCGTTTTGGGGTCTGGAGCTTAATACCCCCCAGTGGTAAAGCTGAGTAAATGGGATAATTATGGTTTATTGTTGGGTTTTTACCACTAGTAGGTAAACAGCGAAGCAGGTTCAGTAGCACTCCCATTCGGATGTGTGAAATGAGGTATGCCCATGATTTTTTTGGTGCTTGAAATAGAACATGCCACAGTTTCATGGGATATCTGAACATTTTCGCGCCAAAATGTGGTATACAGCCAAATTCATGCAATTTTTGACAGGGAAAAGACAACAACCATTGATGTGCAGCTTGGGCAATTTCCTGACTTCTGCAGAACCCACCCTGTATTGAACTCGGTCATAAGCCTGTTGAACTGTATTGAAGCCTTCAACAAAGCGCTTTTCTGTTTGGCCACATGTCATTCTTTTTACATCAACTCTCATATCTTTCATGGTAAAAACATAGTTTTCATGAAAAAAACAGCAACAACACGAACAGAACCTGAAGGATTTTCTGTGTCTTAAGGAGCGCGGTGCATGATGGGCGACCTCGCAAGGTCACAGAGGCGCGAGTTTGTTGTGGTTGGTGGCAGTGGGGAATCCCATCCAACTGGAGATACTCTCTGGTAAACTAACAGTTTGCTATTGAAAATGGCCATTTTTGGGTTGATTTACATACTAAAAATGGTGATTTTCCATAGTTATGTTAGTTTACCAGAGGGTATATTCCCCAACAAACCTTAGCTGGCGTGGTCTTAAACGAAAACACCTAGGGAGCCCCACAGGACGTAGGTGAAATTACCATTCCCTGGCAGTGCCCATTGGCCCAGCTGGGAAGAAGTTGATGGATTGCAGGGAAGATCCTGATGCCGTTGGTTGAAAAGCACCAGGAAACAAATGCCCTCGTGGTGGGGTATCTTCCACACGGAGAGTCGCTCCAGAGCTGTATAGATTGGCCTCATCCAACTTGAAAAAGTTGTTATTATATAAAAAATATTAAAGCACATTAAAACCTAAGATTAAGGAGTCCTTCAGGGTCTTTGGCTATTAAATGTGGTGTACCCAGGTAAACAGTCGCCACCTTGCGTCATGGCCGTCAGGAGGCGAAACTAGGTCTCTTGCAATCCATCTACCGACAGATGGACTTGAGAAAGACAGGTCAAATTAGTCTCGTGGCAGCGCGGCAGCGGGCACATGGGAAGAAATCTGATTCTCATGAAAGTAAGGGAGCTGAAAACGTGGGTGAAGCCTTGATGTTTTGCATACCCTTCTCACCAAGCTGGAAAAAAATGCAGAAAAAAATGCATCAGATTCTTCTCAGCAGATCAACATTGGCACAGCTGACCCAGTTCTCCCACTTTTCCCAGCAACGCCTGGGGCCCGCGGCCACTGAGGTAAGCAGGATTTAGGTTCCTTGCTTCGCAAGGTGGATCCAACCATTACTACGCAGAGGGCTCCTCGGCGGAGTTGGTGAAATTTCCATGGGTGAATTTTCCATGGATCTATGAGCTGCGTCCCACAAATAAGGCAATTTGAAAAATGATCATGGGTAGATATATGGGTGGCCCCATTTTCAGACACAAGCCATTTATTCTCGTGAGTGGGAAAATATCCAGTGATCAGTCAGGGGGTTCAGCCACTGATCTCTTTTTCGAGGTCACTACTCTACTCAAAAAAATCAGCTATGATGGAGATGATGTGGTGACTTTCGACGAGCCCCTTGGCCGCTTGCAGCGCGGAGTCTTGCGGAGTCTCTCAGAAGCTGCTGAAGGTAGTTTGGGGGAAGGAGATCAGCCTTATTCAGGGCTTCCTCATCCTCTCCAGATCTCTCCAGGAAACTAAGATAGATGTAGAAATCTATCTTGAATCTAGATCATTTTCCGAAGGGGAAGCCCTGATTTACATATGTTTGCTAGTTTACTCGAGGGCTAAGGGGATGGTCCAAAAGCTATAGATATGATTCCATATCCAGGGAGATGAACATCCAAGACTATCCAGCTATACTGCGTTGAGTTTTGAACCATACCCATACATACCCGTATTGATTGGGTATCCCCAAACATGAATCTTCTTTCCTATCATTTTCCAGATATGCGGTTTCAAACCACAACAAACAGCGTTGTGTTTTAATGCACCCAGTTTGCCGTGTGCCACCTGGCAAGCCGCGTGCCGCCCGAGGTTTGTGCAGTTCTACACCAAGTTTGAGGAGGAAGGCAGAATGAACGACGAGCAGGCAGATTTGGTCAAGGCGCGTGTGGGATGCGCTGGTAGAAATGGTGTGGTTGAATAGGTTTAGATGGTGATGCCATGATGATCAGCAGGATGGTAGATGATGACATATGATGGAAGATGATGGAACATTGAACATGATGGACTGTGGTTGAAGTAGAAACCCATTTCGGTTGACGGGTGGCGAAACCGTGGTATCCTCATTTTGATTTTTGAAATCCCATTTTCCGCTGGTGAATGAAATCGTAGCAACATCTGAATGTTTAAGCAGTGTTGAATGAAATGTTCAGTTAGTTATATTCCACTATCAATCCATGAGAATTATCGATTTTTTCCAAGGTAGTCTTCCATTCTATGAAGGGTGGCTCCCATCATGTTCCCCATTCCAGAGGGCCCATATGCTCCGGTTTGTGGCCTGTCAGGCCACATTTCGAGCCTGGGATACGGATCAAAGTGGGAAGCTGTCGAAACGGGAGTTCTTCTCTGTAGCTCGGCAGCAGTTGGCTTGATGGGTGATACATGATGGTATATGACAATATTGGCAATTGATGGTAATGACAATATACAATACATATTACGTGTATGTATGTATGTACAAGTAAAACCCGCACGAGGCGGGTGGCGGAAGTTTCCAAAAGAAGAGAAGCTTAAGACTATAGGATCGAAACACAAGTTTTGCCTATAGGAGCTGGCGCGAAGAATCACAGCATCGCAACTCTGCTCAGCGCATTCGTCCTGATCTTGCTCCAGTGTCTTCATCTCCTCTCGACCTTTTTGACTGACACGATTCTCATCTCTTCCCACCTTTTCTCACCTTTTCTTGCTGCTTTCAATCTC
>BGPT01004028.1:1154-16455 GCA_003297045.1 Symbiodinium sp. clade C Y103
GTCCGGCGTTGCCCACTGGGATCTGGAACTCGCGGTTGAGGTCCGGCGTTGCCCACTGAGATCTGGAGCTCGCGGTTGAGGTCCGGCGTTGCCCACTGCAATCAGAAGCTCGCCGTTGAGGTCCGGCAGTGCCCACTGGGATCTGGCAGTCGCGATTGACGTCCGGCAGTGCCCACTGGGATCTGAAGCTGGCAGATGANTACGAGGAGGAGGAGGAAGAGGAGAAGGAGGAGGAGGAGGACGTCCACCCCCCGTCAGCTGTGATAAAATCTAGTAACCCTCACCTGGCAGGTGGGGAACAACCGTCACAATGTCTAAAAATAACAAAAAACATCGTTTTAAGGATTGGTCATTTTATAAGTCCATCAAAAATATATAAAAATAAGAAAAAGAAACAGAAAACATCATTAAAAAATTGGTCACCCTTATAGAATCACAGACCCACTTGTCGGCGGACAATTGAGTTTTGAAAAAACATCCCGATGTTCCAAAAGGTGCGCCTTATAAAATGGCCCTGTTGGGCTCACCCAGGTTACTAGATTTCAGAAGGGATATTACGAGGAGACTATATATGTATATATTGATAGTCATATGCTAACTATATCCCTATTATTGTTGTCTATCCCCCCACTTTCTTCGGCTTCTTCGGTGCTTACATCCAGGCTCCAAGCCCGCCCGCAGGGCCAGGGCCAGGCACCAGTTCGCCCACGGGTTTCGTTTCACGGGTCAGCAGATGTTGCCAGAAGCTGAGAACGCCGCTCTCGCAGCCTTTGATCAGCCTGGGCGTGCGAAAGGTTTCCCAGGTGCGTGCCAGGCGTTGGAAGTAAGGATTTTTCGGGATATAATTGGGATATAATATGATATAATGGGAATAATGCATTTGAATACACCCTCTGGTAATCAAACTTGACTAGCTGGCAAATCCATGAACACCCGCCATGTATGGATGTTTTTAGCTTCGAAAATAATCGAACTTAATGGTGGAATTTCCAGCAAGGCGGATAATACCTATATCAACTGCTCGAGTCAGATTAAGGGAATATCCTCCGTAGGTTATGCAACGGCTTGTGGATTATGAGTCGTTACATGTTTTTAACCAATCACAGAGATGCACATCCAGGTAACATGATAAACCATCATCACTGGGGATGGGAGAAATGGGGTTTATATGGGTATATTGTGGAATCAATAATTGTGGATGTATGATGGATTTCTGTGTAAACAACTGGATGAGGGGAATCTCTAGAACCTCACCAACAAAATGGCAATGAACATTTTGCCTTCACCAAACAAATTTGGGGATGTATTGAAACCAAATATATAATTGGCATTGAAATGCATTTCACCATCAGGAATGGGGAACCTTATGAAATTGAGGATTGAACCAACTGGAAATCAAAGATATATGAGTGTGTAGTAAATCCCGTTGTTCTGTTGAAAATAGCCTTTGAATGGATACAAATAAATGATTTCTGCAGTTTTCCAATTGTCAAGCTTGGTTTCCGGAGATTAGTTGTGACTGATCTTGTGGATACCCCCCTTCCTCAGGAAACAAACGCATACAAAAACAAAATGGGAATATCTATAATATTTGGGGATGAGTCAAAACCGTCTGCCCCGGGTGAACATCAAAAATCGCTGGCAAATGGATGTTCATCCTCCCAAAAATGGTATTGGTAGGCATTGACCCATAATTAGCCATCGTGATGGGCGCATACATATGCCCTACGGGCGCATCCAAGTGACTGATTTTTCAGAGGCGAAAACCGCATGGCCCGGACAGGGGAAATGTCCTTAGGCTGCCGATGGAGTTTCTCCGGGGTAAAATGAAACAAAAAAATGGATATAGCTCTAGCAATTACGACGGAACCCACAACGGGAACATACATAATAAATAGTAACAGTGGTATAAATAGTAACATAAATAGTAACATAATCATTGGGACCCTATTCTTTGGGTTCAATGCAAAATTCAGGTGTATACAGTATACAGTAATTTCAAGCTGGGTAGTGCAGCACCTACCGCCATGAAAATGGCAAAGAGTAAAATACTACCCACCCAAACTTACCCTCTGGCTATTTAAGCTAGCCATGGCAAATCCGATTTTTTAACCGGTGAATCAGTAAATCATCATAACTCATCAATGGGCCATGGCTTCCATAGCTATGTGAAACCAGGAGCAAGCTGATCCCCTCGAGCGTCTGAGAAAAAGGTCGTCAGGCTGCCATCCGAGGTGGACAACTTCCTGGGACTGATGTCCAGATGCCTGGGCAAAACCATGGGATTTTCCCCCATGAAAAGTCGCCACCTCACTTGGGAGGAAAGCCCTCCGGAAAGACAAAACCAGTTTATCATCTTTAAGTTCACCATATATCACAATATATCATTATATCATATAGTATATCAGTTTATGTCACCTTAATCATATCATTATATATTATTATAGTATATTGTAATTTTAGATGAAAACCATGCATTTCAGCTTTCAACAAAATTTTCTTTTGGCTCACCCCAAGCATAAAATTCGCTCCGACCTCAAGGGAGCCCCATCCATTTCCGGGTCCACCAGGAACGCCATTTGGAGGTTTGCTAACATGGGGGGGTACCCCAAATGATCCAAAATCAGAGCATCTTAGTATAGAAATCCATGGTTTTGGGGATCCCCAATATCCAGAAATCCTCATTGATGTACTTGGTGGCTAATCCCTGGACTCGAAACGGGTTATAGTGAACCCCCTAACTGGACTAATTCTACTTCCTGATAACTTGGGTTAGAACCCACTTGCAAACTGGTGGGAACCACCAAGTAGCAAAAGACTACCCTCTGGTAAACTAACATAGCTACTGAAAATAGCCATTTTATAGTGGATTTTCCCATTAAAAAAATGTGATTTTCCATAGCTATGTTAGTTTACCAGAGGGTAAGTTGTTGTAAGGCCACCCAAGACGTCCCAAGGTTGGCCCCGGCAAGCAACAACTTCCACAGCAGCGTCATTCCCGTCAAACTGGACTGGTCCCAAGCACTGACTGCGAACCAATAGTTGCCTGCGACCAGTTCAGGAGTCTTCTGGTAGACACTTTCCAAACTGAAAGATCAACATGCAAATCTACTACCCCAAAAAATGGAAAAATCACATATGTTTCTAAAACATTCATAAAATATGAAATACTTTCTGGCATCTTTTTGAAGGCTAATCAACATGGGTTTCTCCAAAAAAAGGGGTTCCCTAAAAGCTCGTGTATTTAGCCGTGTTTCGGGTGTACCCTACTTCTTCGGGACAAAGTGAAACAATGGGCGTTGTCCGAAAATGATGAACAAACATCAAAAATCGATTCCTTGATCATAATTTTGCAGGTGAAGATTTGCACATGACCCGTAGCCTTTGCATAGCGCCACAGTTGTAATCTCCTTGGAGCGGGCCAGTGAAGCCCCTCATGGAAAATGGCCACGTGCTGATCCACGTCTAATGTAATCTTTGTAATGCTTCAAGAGGTAAATCAATTTACTTTCATGGGCAAATTGCCAATTCTAATGGATTTAAATCATTTTAAATCACTAGAGGGTGGATTGGGCAAATGGTTCAATGAGAAAAAAAGGAGTTTCAGTAGAGCGTGACAACTCAACAAATCACCCAACCTTCACTCTGAGTCCCAACAACCAGCTGAATGCAGTTGGTACCCCACTGGGAACTTGACATGAAACCCAAGGCCATCTCCAAGAACAAGAGTACCGTGCCAAGAACAAGAGCAACGTACTTCTGTTGATCATTGCAGCTTTGTGCAAGCATGGGTCAAACAAGTAGGGACCTCCACCATTATTTTGATCAATATACATATGCTGACCGCATATTCAAAACTACAGACATGCATCAAAGCTTACCCAAACAAAACCAGTATCTGCGTTGCAATATTTCCCGAACCAGATTTAAGATGATCTCAGATGATTTAAGGCCATTTGGCAATGATTTCCCAAATCCAAACCATTGTCAAACTGGTGAGGTCGTGGCTGAGGTCTAACCCAAACCTTCCATGGTGCCGCGCCATTCCATCACGCCAGCGTGGCCAAGCAGCGAAGTTTCCAGGGTAATTCTCGCTCAAGGCTTGCGTCACAGAGAAACTCCAAATCACGTGGGGCAAGCCCTGCGGAGATTGGAGTTGAGGTGGTTGGACTAAAAGAAATGGCAGGAGGAGATAAAATCTATGAGATTTTGCAATGGTTGCTAAGTTGCTAAGTATGTGAATGGGTATATATCTTACCTCGAGATGTTGCTTCTGGCTGTCCATCTGTGGATGTTCTTTCAAGGTCAATGTGTATGGAATCTACTTGTAGCAGGAGAAACTCCACACATGATTGCGCAGGTTGATGTTCAAGTGCTACATCAGATTACCAGGGGATAACACTCTGCGATTGTCTTGTCATTGCCATGGCACTACCCACATATCAACCCGTTACTGTTCCCTAAATCGCAGTGCTACACTGCGTACTTGGTGGACATGTTTTAATGTCTTTTTCCCGCAAGGAAACATTGTCACACGGTCACAGCAATCAAGTAGCATGATTACCACTTGCATGATGTCACTGTTTGTACAATGCAGCTGTACGTCCAGATGCATCACATTCTATAGATCCCGTTATTTACATGGTTGAGTCATCTTATATTAGCTCTCCATGAGGAAAAACCTGTTAATGTTACTTTAGTATACTTCAGTTAAATATAGTTAAATCATTGTAATACACACTAATATGCGTGTGTCTCCCTGAAAGGTGTCCTATACTTACATATACAGTAGCAACCCCTCATAGACCGATAGACCATCTCAGTCGTGGCCCAACCTCCATGGCCACATAGCGCTTGGCATCCACATAATCATCACGGTACTTGGTTTTCCTTACGACAATGGGAAGTGGTGACCGGTGACCGGGACATCCGCCAGGACTTTGGCAGTGGGACATCTGAAAATGGGAAAATCATTGGAACGGCATGTGTTACTGATTCTCAACCATGTATTTGGATAAAGTTAGTTATATAATTATATAATCAACTTGAAAAGTTCGGCCATCCATCTTCCCCAGAAGCCGGCCATACGCTTGAACAGTTCGGCCATTTTGGGATAGCCCAATCAAAAGTCACGTCGTGACGTGAGGTCATGATCATGTAGGTTCACACATGCAGATTGCAGAGTAGATGTACCACAAACATATTCCCATTATCTAAAATCACATGGCATTATGTGAGTGTACCCTCTGGTAAACTAACATAGCTATGGAAAATCACAATTTTAAATTGGAAAATCCACTATTCATGGCCATTTTCAATAGCTATGATGTTAGTTTACCAGAGGGTATTCCTATCAGGTTAGATTGCTAGCCAATGCTAGCTATCCCCATTTTCAGATAGCACCCCTTCCGACTGGCCAAGACTCACCATGTGAAAGCGACCCTCGGAACATCCCAGCCTGGGTGGATCGTACATGGCAAGCTGAGGAATTTCCCAACCTTTGACTTTTCATGGGAAAACATATGGGACAAATCATGGGAAAATCCATGAAACAAACACTACAAATGGGGGTTTGAAGATGTTTTCATGGGAAAATCCTCCAACTAAAAGATCAAAAGGTGGATTGATTTTCCAGCAAGCCATATTTGATTGCCCAAGAGTAAGTATGCCCGTGCCACACAAGGAAAACTGACAAGCTACAAGACTCCGGTGATTTGTTAGGAAAGGGATATAGATTCCACTTGGAAACCAGCAGAACTAAAGTCCCAGCAGCAACATGTAGCTTTCCTCCACCACCAAAGCGAGAACCTGTGGGATGTCGAGGGTCGCTACGGCACGTTCCTGTGGAGCGTCATGGCAAACACAACTGGAACAGCTGGATCCTTGCAGGGTGCTATCAGTTCTGGTGTTCAAATGACGACCCTTAAGACCTCCCAGCCTCAAAACCTTCAACCTCAAAGCCTTCAACTTCAAATTCTGCCAACCTCAAGACCTTCGATTGGGTCGTTCATTGGGGTCTGACTTCATAGAAACGAGTAGTACCTTCTGAAGTCATCAACTAGAATCTGAGGTTGGCATACCATGAGCATACAGATTATTTCATGGATTTTTAGACAATAACTTCGCAACAAAGTCATGTCTTATCTGGGCGGGGAGTCTTCAAAACCACTCATTCAGCAAGGGCCAGTTGCCGAGGATCTAGCGGTCTCTAGGGTATCTACCAATCCCTTCCCCCTAATATAAACACACACACACATATATATATACACATATTTACAATACCACCACTAGTGGGCCCAAAATGACAGGATTCAGTCATATCCAGTCTTGAAACCAGGGCTCGGATTGGGGGCTATGCAGCAAGAATCGGGGAGATGGGATGATGTTTAAAAGTTAATTTAGTTAATAGTTAAGAAAAAAAACATGCGTCATCCCAGCAAAGCACCACCCCTCTGGAGCTGAGCTTCAGAGTCGTTGAACTTCCAAATCGTCACATTGTCCTCCGGAAATTCGCTGTTCTCCCGACCCCCCCTGCTGGGAAAAGGAGCTTAAACTGGGGATCGGGTCCCGAACTTGGGGGCATCCGAATTGGTAATTGTAGCTTCCAGTTCACATACAGCTGAGATATTCTAGTCTCACTGGGCGATATTAACATACCCTATATATATAATTACAATTATTAATTACCCACTTACTAACTGGGGTGCAGCTCCAAGAATTCAATTATCCATACAACGAAAGGGATGAGGGTGGCACAGCGCTTGCAGGAGTCCAGAGCAACTTAGCTTAAGGTCCATGGGAACATAAAACACCCGGGATTAACATGTCTTTTCATTTTAGGATATGTCTGGTATTTATCAAAGTTATGAGATATTCTCAACTATGGGTCAAGTTATGGGCAAGTTAGGTACCTGAAGCACCTTTTTGTTGGCTTTTGGGTCACTCGGTCACTCACAGCTGACCAACAGATCGCGGCAGAACAAGCTGCAAAGACTGGGAAGATTTAAATGCTGCAAACTCCAGCTGAACCTCTGACCCAGCGTCAGACTGCGTAAGGTACCGGGGAACGTTACAGTTTCGAGGTTCTGATTGAAGTGATGGCCAAAGGTCAGTTCCGCCAAGCTGCACGGCAGACTTACCTTAGCACTTTGCTAAACAGTTGAACCATGTTGACTACACATTATGGGGTGAACAGGTCGGTTTTCATCATTTTTAAAGAGGAAATATTGCCCAAAAGGAACTTCTTTCCTCAGAAGGATTCTCACAAAATATCATAAAATCACCAGCCAAACATCCGAGCTACCCCTTTCAAGCTCTCATTGAAGTGATGGCCAAAATGCAATTGCTGAAGGCTGCCGGGTAAATTCACATCCTGGAGGCTTTGATTAAACTTCTGCCCGAAAGTCAGGCTCACAAGGTCGGGCCAGTGTACACCACGAAGACTTTGGTTGAAATTCATGCCAAAGGTCAAGTGTCGCAGACTGCTTGGGAACAAGACATTCTCCAGTGCTTGGTCGAAATCATTTCCAAACGTCAGGCGTTCCAGTTGCGGGAAAATGACCCCCTCCAAAGTCTCGTTGAAACGATCTCGAAAGGTTAGACTCTGTAAATTCTTCGGCCAAATTACCTGAGCTGACCATCCCCCTGAACCATGACTCCACCGAGGACCGAGTAGTAGCTTTGGGGGGGATAATTCTACCGGTTAAGCTGACCAGAAAATGATCACATCACTGAAATACACCAGTGACATTCCTCAAACTCTGGCGGAAGAGTTCGCCAAGAGATAAGCTTTGAAGACTGCAAGGCAGGTGCACACCCTCCAAGCTCTGGTTGAACATATAGTCGAAACTCAAGCTCAGCAGGTCGGGCCATTGCACCCGCTCCAAGGGTTGGTTGAACTTGAAACCGTTGAAATTCCAACCGAATACCAAGACCTGAAGCCGCTCTGGCAGCTTGACCTTCTCCAATTCCTGATTGAATTTGTAACCAAACGTCAACTTTTGAAGGCCGGGCGGCAACATCACATCCACCAGGCTCTGGTTAAACTCTTGGCCGAAGGTCAAGCTTTGAAGACTCTCTGGCAAGTGTGTGTTGTCCAAACTCTGATTGAACTGCTGTCCAAATGTCAAGCTCTCCAGGCTACTTGGCAAGCGAGCACTTTCCAAGCTCTGATTAAACATGTGACCAAAAGTCAATCTCAACAGATTGCTTGGCCACTTTACATCCAACAATCTCTGGTTGAATTGAAAGCCCAAAGTCAAACTTTCCAGCTTGTTTGGAAAATTTACTCGGTCAAGAGTTCGGTTAAATGCAAAACCCAAAGTCAAGCATCGGAGACTCTCAGGGAAATCCACCAACTGGAGACTCTTGTTGAAATCTCTGCTCAGGGTTAGCTCTTCCAGCGGAGGAAAAGAAACTTGCCGAAGGCTCTGATTAAACTCACAACCAAGAGCTAAGCTTTGAAGACTGCATGGCAAGTGCACACCCTCCAAGCTCTGGTTGAACATATAGTCGAAACTCAAGCTCAGCAGGTCGGGCCATTGCACCCGCTCCAAGGGTTGGTTGAACTTGAAACCCCAGTTTTTGGTTGAAGGAATCTCCAAATTCGATAGTCCTTAAACCCGATGGAAAGCGCACACCCTCCAAGCTGTGCTGGAACTTTTCACCAAATGTCAACTTCTGGAGGCAGCTTGGCCAGCGGACTTGCTGTAGTCTTTGATCAAAACTATCACCTGGCACAAACGCAACAGCTGGTGATGGTGCCACGGCATCAGTGCGAACTAGCTTGGAGGGATGCAGACTGGTTCAAAACTATATCTATATAACTAGTACTATCTAGTAATTCTGGTTGTTTTGAAAAATCATGTGTAACAACAGCCGTTCATGATCATTGCAAATAAATAATCTAATTAATATGTAATCTATGTATAAATCAATCTGTGTACATGCACATCAAAATGCACATGCATGATCAACCTTTATAGTCCACAAAAAATATTTGTTTGCTGGTTCTACTTCTTTGCCATTTACAGCAAAAAAAAAATAACCATGCACGTGGTTGGAATCATCCCCCTGCCACAGATGTAGTGGCTGAAGGCGAGCATGTGGCCCAGCCAAAAAGGGCCGCGACTAAGGCAATAGGGATTTATAGAGTAACTGGGATAATACAGTAGTAATCATTTATTATATATTGTAAATCATACTATGATCATACAAAAAATGATTTATATATATAATCATATATATATATATATATTTATGTATATCTATACACATATTGTTGATAGGCCACGTTGATCCATTTTGAAAAGGCATCTATATTTTCGCAATCCTTCCCTCGATTACATTCTTGTTTTCACCCTGAGACAACCAAAGAAATTATCAAATTCATATTGATATTGGATCTATTCATTCTGGGGGCCCAAATGGATTAGGTGGTCGCCATCTTAAGCTGATCCATGCTGATCCGTCCAAGTGACCTAGAGTCAACACTTCAAGACCATCTGGTAAGCGAATCCGTGACAAACTCTGGTTGCTGTGCTTGCCGAACGTCAAGTTTCTGAGGCTGTTAGGAAAAATCACATCATGGAGTCGTTGGTTGAAGTCATCGCGAAGGGTCAAGGTTTCCACTCCATTCCTTGGTCGAGTGCGGTGAAGAATATGCGATGACTCACACATTGAAACGAGAATTTACAGGTTCTGAAATCTAGGGATCGAAAATGATCAAAACATATCAAAGTGCCATATTTGTATTTGCATCAATTTACCAACTAGGTTGCTGCTCGCTGGACAGCAGGGTTTTGATCCACGCATATCCTTTTGTTTTCAGGAGGCAGCCTGCGGCAGCCCCATTCACAACTACCATGTCATGGTACTCTTTGTCACCGGCAAACTGCAGGACGGAGAATGGGACAAACTCGGACTAAACCAACACCATCTGACTTTGCTGACCCTGGATGAGCAAGGGGCATCTCTTACTGCAATGCCCGATATGATTAAATTTGCAGGAATCTAAAGCTCTGAAAATAGGCTCCCTGCAACCCGACCAGTTTGATCCGTGGGTGAGCTTCATTGCAATTCACACTCGTATAAGTCATGCTAAACCCGTCTAAGCCCCATGAATCTTGACGTGGAAGTCATGTCAAATCCAGCATGTCTAAGTGCCAAATCTCCCATTTCGCCCATGATTTGATGGATAAATATGGTTAAATCATCCGGGTTTTCTATTGGCGGCAAGCCTCGGAAGGTGAAAAAACTGTTGAAGCTGACTGATGCCCTTCACTGTGGTAATTCCCTCCATCTCGCGCTCCGTGGTTGGCTCAATGCCCTTCAGCCAGCACCATGCAGCATGCACCGGGCAGGGCACAAAAGTGCAGAAGAGCACGACACTTTCACCAGGACCTTCGGAGATACCTGGGAGAACTCTGAATCCCAGGTGGTTAAGCTAGGCTTCACGGGCTTTCCACCCCCCAAGAAATGGATTTGAATCTTTAGTTCCTATTCAAAGTCTTCCCCAAAGATATGATATTTTCCCAAACCTCAGATCCAGTAAATCGTGCCATCAAAATCTGAATATATCTGTATATAGGTATGAAATTGTGCATTTGCATTATTTATATACAATATATATATATATATGCATATGTACACATAAGATACATATGCATATGCATGACACGGATACCGCCTTCTTAGCAACTGGGGCGCAATTGTGATCGCTGGATGCAAAACACCTTTCATGTGTAGATTCCCATAGTGCATGACAAATGACTTTAAAATGGAACACGCAGTTGGTTAAGTGATGAGAAAGGTCGGTTGTAACTATATGTGCCTGTAACACCCTGTATGCCCGAAGTTCATCCCATTTCTGAGCGTATTCAATCCAGCTACTGACTATAGTTAACAACAATTCCATGATCATCCATGGCCCATCCAAGAAGAGTTTCTTGGGGAGGATGGGGGACACAACCAGAGACCAAAGCAAAGAGCATGCAGAAGCTGCTCCAAGATACCAACATCTTGCCTCTTCAGGGTCCGTCCCATCAGCAGTCGTGTCGCCCTGTAGGTCAAAGACAGCGTGGCTCCTGGTTTCCAGCACTGTAGCTGCTGAAGAATCGTGTCACGCACGTGGCGACATAGCGTGGCATCAGGGACGTCATGTAAGGTTACCTCTTCACCAGTCCTGGGGTGCCAAAAGTGACAAATGATCTGGCTGGGTGCAGCCAGGTGGTTTGGAATGTTGGGATAGGGATAAGGGCAATCCAGCTGGCGTTGGGACATCGATGATTCCAAAACATCTGCATCACACATCAACTAATTTACACATATTTCAGTTGTCGCCATGAATTGAAAAAACAAGTTGCATTTGGTTCTGTATGGTGGGAAGCGCATCTGGTCAGTACAAAAACATACCTTCGCCCTAGATGCACACCCGCTTGCAAGCACAAATGCTGTCAAAAGAGTCCAACACATTTGACAAGTCAATCAATCCATTGGTTCATCAGCACGCCATGTTTAGGTGTCTGCCCAATGTTTTTGTAGCAAACCTATACAAGCCATTCGGGGATCATCATCTTATATTTCAAGAATGAGCAAAGATTGCGAACGACCCTCTAGTAACACATAGCCATGGAAAATCACAATTTTTAACAGGTGAATGATCTATAAATGGGCCCCCATTTTCCATAGCTGTAGAGGTAAATAACGAAATCTGCACATACAAAACCAAAACATGGAAGAGGAACGGCCACAGCATGCCACAGCTAATTACTGCTATGAGACCCAAAACTCCCGCCCCCGAAACCAAAAAACATTCCAAAATAACTGCCCACGAACTGCACCCAAACCTTGCCCCTCAGTCCATGGCTCAAAAAGAGACACTGCAACTGAAGCACCCGGTCATGGACCGCTGCATCTGCTGGCATGGGGCAGCTAAGGCTATCCTGCCGCCTGTATGATTGGATTCACTGGATGTGCTCAATGACGGTAAATGTCAACATCAACGTGACCTGTGTGATCTGTATAATACATATATAAGTATATATATATATATATGTGTGTATATGTATGGAGAATCATGCATTTATAAATATATATCTATAGTCTATAGTTATATATACAGATACATTTTTACATATTTATACATATTTTACATTGATATGATATAATATCATACGCACACCAAATACAACAGCCCGTCCTAGCAAAGGCTCTTCTCTGTGTTTCTCAGAGGGTGCAGTCTCCCAAAATATTTCTGAGTCAATTTCTGCCACCGGCTATCCACGGTGTCAAGACTGTGAATGCATCATAAGTAAACTGAGCAAACGTTTCTGTGACATTGGGTACCCAAAAGTGCTATTTAAGCATATTGACTCCACAACTTCAACAGATGCAAGAAATATCTAACACCACTGAAAAAAGACATCATACAATATAACATAATACATCGGCATTTGATTTGATATTGCAAATATTTATTTGAAAGATATGTGAACGCCTGCTCTGTTAGATACATCTGTGCAATGATCTTCGGACGTGCGGAGCAAAAGCATGCAGCGAGAAAGCACCTCCCTGATTTTGGGAGATTCAAATCTATCTGCTTGTGATACTGTGGATGGAAGAGGGCTTTTCCCATTACAATCCCATGATTTACAGTGTTTTATAGTTCCCAATGGATACCGACTGGTGCCGGATTTCTTCCATCCACAGCCTTACTGGTACCATTGCATATGTCTTGATGAATGAACATGCCACCCTGACAGGGGTTGCTCTCCCTACTCATTTGTGGTGAGATCGCTGTGAAGACATAGTTGCTTGTTTTAATGTTTTACCTGTTGTTACTCTTGGCTACCCTATAAAACCGACCCACCATTCACCGAGCGTTCTTTCTTCTCAGCGCTGTGGTGCGCCCAATGCCATCAACCATACTCCAACTGGACCCATTTACAAATTCTGCCCATGGAATATTCGAAAAAAAAAACAACCCAATTAATAATATGTTAATCATTATGATTGGATGTTGTTTTCAATGCCCTCCCATGTGGCCCCTAAATGGGAAGTCATGTGTCGTAACTTTGAGGATCGTCGCCCTGTGCGGATCAAATCCCAATGTCCTTCGTTGCTAGGGCCAGGTGCAAGTCATCCAGGATGCCCAGCACGGTCAGCGGCGAGGAAAGCACATAGCGTTGCAGGAAAGCGGTCTCTGCCTGGTGAAAGTTGCTACGTATGAGACATTGCCCACTGATGCCCACTGTTCCAGATTGGTCCCGTTGAAAAATAACAAGATATCCAAGTCTTGTGAAGCCATTGTGCTAGTCATCAGATGATTGTTAGGAAGCTTCCCTGACGAAGAGATACCAATGGCTAGGCTATCCAGCCCCGCTCCCATGCATACAAAGGTGCCACACAGGATGCGGATTGGGCACTTACAACGCAATCCTGAGAGTGGCACGCCACAGTTCCGGGACATGTCAATGGTTGTCAATGTGAACAGGCAGGGGTCCACAGTCAAATGAGACCAGATACCCAATACCTCACAGTGAAGACATGGCAGAAATGAATGGAGATGCACATTTGTGTTGGCTAAATCTACCGAAAGGGTCACTGTGCAACAACAGTACCATTTACCTTGGGATGGGTATGCTATCATCTGCTTAGCACCGGTAAGGTTAGCAGGAAAACCCAAGAAATCGGGGCCTGGGGAATCATTCGCCAGCTATGCCCAACATTGGCTGCATCTGGCTACGTAGACGTGCATTTTTCTTAGCTAAACTCACAACGCCTCAGAGTCACCAGAAACCTTTCCTCGTTGAAAGTCCTCCAGGCAACATCAGGAATGTGATCCTTCCATTGATTTTCTTCGACCCTAGAGTGCAGTTCTGGCCACGCCTACTGAACCTACATGTTATCCAACTGTAGTTTACCAGGTTAGCCACCAATATGGTATGAACCTATGGGGTGCCTAGTAAACAGCAAACAACCGCTAAGCTCTTAGCTCTTTTGAACCAACGCTGCAGAGTAGTCTTATCNTAAACAGCAAACAACCGCTAAGCTCTTAGCTCTTTTGAACCAACGCTGCAGAGTAGTCTTATCGTGTATATACATGTGCAGTTTATGCGGAGAGTTTTTGAGAATAGTCCCTTCCTAGGTTCGGGCTCAACGGGCCCGACGGGCTCGACGGGCTCGACGGGCCCGACGGGCCCAACGGGCCCAAACGGGCCCGACGGGCCCACTTCACGGGCTCAACGGGCCTGACGGGCCTGACGGGCCCGACGGGCCTGACGGGCCTGACGGGCCTGACGGGACCGACGGGCTTAATGGGACCGACCGACGGCCGACAGCATCAACGGGCCCAATGGGCCCGACAAGCTCATCCCGANNACAGCATCAACGGGCCCAATGGGCCCGACAAGCTCATCCCGAACAAAAGATGCACCGACAGGGTAACGTTCATGTTGTTTGTTTTCATTTTGAAAAAAAATATCAACTGTACGCAATATGTATTTTTGTATGTATGTATGTATGTATGTATGCATGTATGTATGTATGTATGCATGCATGCATGTATGTATGTATATGTGTATGTAAAGTCGAAATTGTAAATGCACACAATGTATACAAAAACTTTTTTTTAGATACACAATGATACATATGTATCGGGNATGTATGTATGTATATGTGTATGTAAAGTCGAAATTGTAAATGCACACAATGTATACAAAAACTTTTTTTTAGATACACAATGATACATATGTATCGGGATAGTTTGTTCCAAGCCCCCTACATTTTGTCGACTTTTTGCAACACTTGAACAGGCACGTTCTTAGGCGGCTTGTGAAACGATGACAACTTCTTTGTCACGGGCACAACTTCTGAACGCGTTCAACTTCTGTGAAACTGGCGCGTCATTTTTAAAGCATTGCCCAGNCGGCTTGTGAAACGATGACAACTTCTTTGTCACGGGCACAACTTCTGAACGCGTTCAACTTCTGTGAAACTGGCGCGTCATTTTTAAAGCATTGCCCAGGGGACTTAACCAAACTATAGCCACATACACACACACACACACACGTATATGCGCACAAGATGGCTGTAGAATAGTTCAAAACATTGGTGGGGGCGGAGAAACATGTTATACCCATATAATATTTCATAAAACGATATGTATATACAAATAGATAGGAATAGGTTTCATCCTGTACATTGTACATTCAGCATCGAACACACATGATGTTTGTAAATACATGGACTTCTGTATGGAATGCAAACGGAGTGCATGCTGTCACACCAAAAAATAATGCTG
>BGPT01004030.1:0-10441 GCA_003297045.1 Symbiodinium sp. clade C Y103
AACTGAAGTTGCCTTAGGATAGACAAGGTTTGCCTCACGACTTCATGCAGATCATTGACGGTTTCCATTTCCTAAGATTCCTCAACAGCGACGGGGTGCGTGACCAGTCGGGACGTTTCCTGGCCGGTTAAGTGCGGCTCTTGCCCATGGGAGCTGGTGCATGGAGCGCCTGCGTCGTCGAAACCGTGAACAGCCAGGATGTAGAGATCAAGGATGGGCAGGGCAAGGTCCTTCGATGCATCAGTCTCGAGACAAAGAGGCCGGACTTCCTGGCAGATGCCATCCCGTGTGCCACGGAGCTTGCAGGGCTCCGACCCAACCCAATGGGCCATGACAAATGTCCAGCTGCTTGAATTTTTCAACTACATGCGATCCACTCCTGAATATGAAGCTGCAAAGCAGGCCCGAGGACATGTTTGCCTCTATGATGTCAACAGCCTTTACGTGATCCCTTGGTCCAGAGGCTTTGGATGTGGTGTGGCGCTCCTTATGAACGTCCATGCTCCCCTGAAAGCTGAAGTGATGATCTCCCATGCTTGGGGTGAAGACGTAGAGGAGTTAGTCAGCTCTTTGTCCTCTTGGGCATCCCGGATTCAATCGCTCTGGGCTTGCGATGGAGTGCCGCTTTGGTGCTGCACCTTTGCCCAGTATCAGCCAGAGGATGGTGCCGGACCCTCTCTCCAACACCAGCTGAGTTTGGATCCCTTCAAGAGTNGGCCGATCCTTACGATCGATTGTGGTGTGTGCATGAAGTTGATGAAGCTCTGGACTCGAAGTTGTTTGTCACAGCGATCGGCACCTACTCTCTGGGTGGCCGAACGTTCACGGTACGCACTCGCAGGGCGAAGTGCGGAAATCCGGCTGATGAGGAGCGGATTCGAGCTGTCATCGAAAACAAAGTTGGGGGCTACGAGCGTTTGGACAAGACCANAGTGCGGAAATCCGGCTGATGAGGAGCGGATTCGAGCTGTCATCGAAAACAAAGTTGGGGGCTACGAGCGTTTGGACAAGACCATCAAGGCTTTCCGAAGCACTTTGTTGAAGAGTGGCACCTCAGTGGTTGCAGAGATGAAAATACCATGGCAGCACTATACTTATACCAAGAGTTTTGGGTTTCTGGTAAGAAATTTGTTGCAGAACTTAGAGGGCCTTGGGCTGGACAAGGTCTGCTGCGAGCTCTCGGAGCTTGGTCTTGAGCAGAAGCATTTGTTTGGCCTGTTTACGTTGACAGACAGAGGTGGCTGCGAGATTCCGTTTGAGCCTGTGGTTGCAGAACGAGAATATGAACGACAAGAGCTTTTGGNTGTTTGGCCTGTTTACGTTGACAGACAGAGGTGGCTGCGAGATTCCGTTTGAGCCTGTGGTTGCAGAACGAGAATATGAACGACAAGAGCTTTTGGATGAAGAAGAACATGAATCGTCTCCTGTTCCTTGTCCTGTGGAATGCACTCACGGACGTCCTAAGGGCCGAAGTTGGAAAAACATGGTTTGTCCCATCGGCTCCCCTCTTGTTTGAAATTCTTAACGGAACTTAACGAAATCGATGGACAACATCNGGAAAAACATGGTTTGTCCCATCGGCTCCCCTCTTGTTTGAAATTCTTAACGGAACTTAACGAAATCGATGGACAACATCCAGTTTGCAAAACCCAAACGTCATGCTACCCAGTCAGACACAGGGTGGTGATTCACAGGGTTCGAAATAATGTCACAATCATATCAATCATTTCGACCTTGCCCAGCTCTCTCATAAGACTAAGGTACTGGTACGGATCTGCGGCGATGATGGTTGGTTTTCGTTCTGTGCCTGTTGGCAAAATCCCCTTGTTGATGGTTCGTTCAAACTTGCCTTTCCGAAAACAGAAAAAACATGCTTTTCGACGATTGACCACATCAACATTCTACGGCCGCTGGTGCGGCAGGATTTTCCTCTCATAATGGCATGTGCCTTAGACGTGCGCCGTCGACGCCCACTATTTCTGCAACATGAAGCTGCGTCCAGCAGCCACACCATTGAAAAGGTCTTTGAAAATGAGGAAAGGGAACGGGAGTGGAACGAGATGAAGCTGCACCATCCGGTGCTGTGTGGGCAATGGATGTCAGGGTCAAGCAGCCTACATAATCAAAGCCGTGTCGGAAAGGAAATCCTGGACATTCTTGGCACTGCCATTGAAAATGCTGACTTGTTCCGCTTCGATTTTCGCCAACGGGACTTGTCACATTTTAGCGTCTACCTGAGGGGGCCAGAGGGCACACCCTACGACTGTGGTTGGTTTGCTGCTGGGCTTGACATTCCAAATGACTACCCGTTCAAACCGCCCCAGTTCAAGATCTTGACCAAAATCCTTCATCCAAATGTTGTAGCGGAAAGTGGAGAGGTGTGCCTTGACATTTTGTACAATTTGTGGACGCCTTGCTGGTCAATTTCCACAGTGGTGCTGTCGGTCGTGGCCTTGCTTGGGGCACCGGAGCCCCACGATCCCATGAACGTTGAAGCTGNTGTCGGTCGTGGCCTTGCTTGGGGCACCGGAGCCCCACGATCCCATGAACGTTGAAGCTGCTGCTCTTCAGTTGAGCCACCCAGAGCTCTTTGCAGAAAGGGCGCGACTCTGGACTCGGACGTATGCCTTGCCAGAGCCCCCGAGCTTTCGGGACCTAGGCATTGGCACATTGTCTTCGCCGTGATCCAGAGCTACAATAGGTTTCGCAGAAAGGCCCTGGAAGGTCCAGATATGTAAAGAATTTTCCGGAATGTATAGAATTTCTGGAGCGTACAGATTTTTCTGGAATTTCCTTGCCAGCTGCTCAGAGATGGTCACAAGACCCAAAGGCGTACAAAGCTGCAGATCAGTTGCGACTTCCTGGCTTTNGTACAGATTTTTCTGGAATTTCCTTGCCAGCTGCTCAGAGATGGTCACAAGACCCAAAGGCGTACAAAGCTGCAGATCAGTTGCGACTTCCTGGCTTTTATATCCAAAGCTGGGGTTTAGTTTCGCTCACTTTCAATTCTTTCCTCTGGATGGATTCGAGCTACACACTTCGATGTTAGTGTTATCCGGATTGAGATGGATTTACCAAATCACTTTCTGCAATTCAAACTTTAGCAGTGGATCCACCAACCACCAAGATTAGTTTCGTTTGAAGCTACCTGGGTGGTGGTTTCATGATGGCGATTAATGGGCTGATTGGGCCTCAGGGGTGTTTTCAAACATTGCCAGCTCTTTCACCAGGGTACGCTGTACTTGCAGTTGCAGTTTCAGTTACACGTGGATAAATAGTGGCAAATAACAACATTAGATACCCAGAACATACCAGAACTCCACAACTACAGGTTCCCACCATGGCTGTACCCATTTTTGAACGCCCAGGCGGCGCTTTGGGAGATCTGCTGGAAGCATGTCGCATGGCCAGGACTTAGAGACGACACGACACTGGCTGTGTGGTTTTAACATGGGGTTCACCTATAAATAGATAAACAAACATCCATGATCATCCATTAATATATATATATATTTTAAAGTATATATGGGACACGCATGCAAACATTAAGATATAACAGTATATAACCAAGAACAAGATGGGACTGTACAACCAACATATTTGGCTTGGTGGCTTCGTAAAGATGTTCGATTTTCCATCCATAGCTGGAATGATGATCCCTGTGTGAATTTGNCAAGATGGGACTGTACAACCAACATATTTGGCTTGGTGGCTTCGTAAAGATGTTCGATTTTCCATCCATAGCTGGAATGATGATCCCTGTGTGAATTTGGACAGTTTGGAGGTGATGGTAAGGCCAGGGACGGGGGGATCTTCCTACAGTGGTGGGCCCTACACCACTTNGCTGGAATGATGATCCCTGTGTGAATTTGGACAGTTTGGAGGTGATGGTAAGGCCAGGGACGGGGGGATCTTCCTACAGTGGTGGGCCCTACACCACTTGCAGGTACATCATGGTACATCCCAATGCTTATTATTTATCCCAATTTTTTTGCGTTTTTTAATTTCCCACGGAATATCAAAAAGCGGAATAGCAAACCATGATCCGTGTTGCAGAGCATGTTTTGGGGGCCATGCAGGGGTGAAGTTCCAACCAGCATAGGAACCATTAGCAGAGCCACAGGTCACCACCCTCAGTTTGACAAATCATATGTCATATCCATTGGTTTGCAGGGCCCGGATGAAAGGAGAGCAACCAAGAGTCTAGACCCAGAGCCCTGAAACACAAACATCAATAAGCAACAACAATCAAATTAGTCAAACAACTTGGCTGACAAAATGAATTGGGGAACCAGCACCAGCCACTGGGATGCCATCGGGCCAGCAGGTCACCCGGCTTCTTCCTGAACAGGGGCATTTGTGGCTTCTTTAGTGCCCCAGCTGAAGCCAGGGTCGGGCAAGGTCCTGTGGCATGGGAGGATGTTACCCAATAACACCCGAAGATGCGAAGCAAGAAGATGTATAGAGGGTAGATCCGCAAAGTCCTATAGGAAGTTGAATATCACCGGAATAGATGATTGTCAGAGATTGGTTCCTCAAATGGGACAGGTGGTGTATCGGACCAGTCAGGAGACTCCCCCAGCTCTACATGCAGGAACTGGGCACCCTCTCTTGCTTCGAACATTGGGGCCCCCAACCCCGATACAAGGTGGTGCCCCCCAACTGTTTGTTGGTTTATTAACCGTACCTACTACCCATCTGACTATAGTTATAGTATCCAGAAACCATAGGTAACCTGGATATTTCAACAACTTCGGTGACTAGAAGGCAACACCTTGAAATAGGATCTGTGAACAATCAAGAACTTTGCCAAAGCGGGAAACCGGGAAACCAAGCCGAAAGATTTGTTTCCCCTTGGTTTCCTCTGTGGTTTGTCCGGTTTGAGCATCACAGCCCATCATCAAATGATCTAAAATGCTTGGGATATCCAATATTAGTTTGAGAATCGGTTGTATCCCAAACACCAGGTTGATCATATCCCCTGGGTGATCATGTTTATTGCTTGCAATCGATTCAAATTACGATCTCAATTTCAACCTTCCCAGTGCACTCATCTTGAGCCTTTTTTGTCGCCTCAGACCGACCTCTGTTTTTGGATCCAGAAGGCAGGAGGTCTCATGCTGGCACCACCGGACCTTTCCTGGCCGCCTAAGTGCGGCTTTGGTGCATGGGAGCCAGCGCATGCAGCGGGCCCGTGTCGAAACCGTGAACAGCCAGGATGTAGAGATCAAGGATGGGCAGGGCAAGGTCCTTCGATGCATCAGTCTCGAGACAAAGAGGCCTGACNAACCGTGAACAGCCAGGATGTAGAGATCAAGGATGGGCAGGGCAAGGTCCTTCGATGCATCAGTCTCGAGACAAAGAGGCCTGACTTCCTGGCAGATGCAATCCCCTGTGCCACCAGGAGCTTGCAGCGCTCCGACCCAACCCAATGGGCCATGACAAATGTCCAGCTGCTTGAATTTTTCAAGTACATACGACCCACACGAGAATATGAAGCTGCCAAGGAAGCCCGAGGACATGTTTGCCTCTATGACGTCAACAGCCTTTTCGTGATTCCTTGGTGCAGAGGCTTCGGATGCGGTGTGGCACTCCTCATGAATGCCAACACTCCCCTGAAAGCTCAAGTGATGATCTCCCATGCTTGGGCGGAAGATGTAGAGGAGTTAGTCAGCTCTTTGTCCTCTTGGGCATCCCGAATTCAACTGCTCTGGGCTTCCGATGGAGTTCCACTTTGGTGCTGCACCTTTGCCCAGTATCAGCCAGAGGATGGTGCCGGACCCTCTCTCCAACACCAGCTGAGTTTGGATCCCTTCAAGAGTGTTATTCATTCCGAGCCCAAGCATGGCATGCTGGTGGTCCACACAACCAAGGCCGATCCTTACGATCGATTGTGGTGTGTGCATGAAGTTGACGAAGCTCTGGAATCGAAGTTGTTTGTCACAGCGATCGGCACCTACTCTCTGNATGAAGTTGACGAAGCTCTGGAATCGAAGTTGTTTGTCACAGCGATCGGCACCTACTCTCTGGGTGGACGAACTGTATGCACGCGCAGTGCGAAGTGCGAACATCCGGCTGACGAGGAGCGGATCCGAGCGGTCATCGAAAGCAAAGCTGGGGGCTACGAGCGTTTGGACAGGACCATCAAGGCTTTCCGAAACACCTTGTTGAAGAGTGGCACCTCAGTGGTTGCAGAGATTCAAGTACCATGGGGCAACTACAGGTGCACCAAGCGCGGCCCCAAGTTGTTGCAGAACTTAGACTTAGAGGGCCTTGGGCTGGACAAGGTCTGCAAAGAGCTCTCGGAGCTTGGTCTTGAGGAGAAGGAATTGAAACGCCTGTTTACGTTGACAGACAGAGATGGCTGCGAGATTCGGTCTAGATGGGTTGAACAACGAGAAGTCGAACGAGAAGCAGAGATTCCTGTTCCTTGTCTTTTGGAATGAATTCTCCAACCGCCTCACAGATGTACTAAACTTCAAGGGGGCAGGGGGCTGTAGTTGGAAAAAAGATGGGTTGTCTCCATGTTTGTTCCATGGGCTCCCGTCTTGATTGAAATTCTCAACGCATCTTAACGCAAGCAATGGACAACATCCAATTTGCTAAGCCCAAAAACCATTACTACCTGGAATATATATTTGACATTCTATCTGGCATTCTATCTGCCATATATTTTGACAATCTAGCTGGCATTCTATCTGACTTTCATTCTGACATTTTATCTGACATATTTTCTGACATTCTATCTGGCATATTGTCTGGCATTCTATCTGGCATATTTTCTGCCATTCTATCCGACATTGTATCTGACATCTATTCTGACATTCTATCTGGCATAATTTCTGACATTCTATTTGACATTTGTTTTGACCTTCAATCTGACATATTTTCTGGCATTCTGCCTGGCATTCAACATGGCATTCTATCTGACATATATTCTGACGTTCTATCTGGCATTTATTCTGACATTATTTTTCTCGCATTATACCTGACATATATTCTGACGTTCTATCTAGCATATTTTCTGGCATTCTGTCTGGCATAATTTTCTGACATTGTATCTGGCATATTTTCTGACATTCCATTGACATTTATTTTGACCTTCAATCTGACATATTTTCTGGCATTCTATTTGACATCTATTCTGACGTTCTATCTGGCATATATTTTGACATTCTACCTGACATCTATTCAGACTTCTATCTGGCATATCGTCTTGCATCAAATTAGGCATATTTTCTGACATTCCATCTGGCAATTTTTTCGACACCTATTCTGCCATCCTATCTTGCATATTATTTGCCATTCTACCTGGCATATTTTCTGACTTTCTATCTGGCATATTTTCTGACATTCTATCTGACATCTATTCTGACATTCTATCTAGCATTCTATCTGGCATCCTATCTGGCAAATAATCTGGCATTCTATCTGACATATTTCTGACATTCTATTTGACATCTAATCTGGCATAGTTTTGGCATTCTATCTGGCATTCTATTTGGCATATTTTCTGACATTCTATTCGGCATATTTTCTGACATTCTGTCTGACATTGTATCTGACATCTATTTTGACATTCTATCTGGCATATTTTCTGANTTTTCTGACATTCTATTCGGCATATTTTCTGACATTCTGTCTGACATTGTATCTGACATCTATTTTGACATTCTATCTGGCATATTTTCTGACACTCTATCTGACATCTATGCTGACATTCTATCTAGCATTCTATCTGGCATTCTATCCGACCTAATTTCTGACATTCTATCTGGCACATTGTCTGGCATCCTATCTGGCATATTTTCTGATAGTCTATCTGGCATATTTTCTGACACTCTATCTGACATCTATTCTGACATTCTACCTATCATTCTATTTGGCACTCTATCTCACCTAATTTCTGATAGTCTATCTGGCATATTTTCTGACATTCTATCTAACATCTATGCTGACATTCTATCTAGCATTCTATCTGGCATTCTATCCGACCTAATTTCTGACATTCTATCTGGCACATTGTCTCGCATCCTATCTGGCATATTTTCTGATAGTCTATCTGGCATATTTTCTGACATTCTATCTGCCATCTATTCTGACATTCTGTCTGACATCTATTCTGACATTCTGTCTGAGCTCCCGATTTGGCGGCCGGGTCCAGGCCCAGACCACAGCCGTCAAAGCTCGCCATTTGGTGGCCGCAGCCCTTTCCATATGTGAGCCGTTCCAGACGGAGCCCGCTGGCATCCAGAGCTGGCAGACATGAAGGAGGGAGGGAAGGCAGGAAGGAGGAGAAGGGACACGGAGTAAAGTCAGGCAACTTAGTAAAAATCTAGAAACCCTCATCTGGCAGGTGGGGAATAAAAGCCTTAATAAAGAATACAAGTTTCGATTTCAAAATTGATTAAACCCCTTTTTTAAAAAATCCGTTTAAAATATTGCCAAAAATTGGATTTCGAAACTTTGCCGTAATAGTCATTTAAATTTAAACCCTACCTGTGTAATACATTACTTTCTTCGAGTGATCCACACCATGAGACTTTATTTGGCATATAGTTTGATACAGATTTTGACATTCTTTCTGGCAAAACTTTCTGGCAGGGAAGACGAGGAGAGGACAACTCTGATGAAATCTAGAGACCTTCGGTCTGTAGATTTCATCAGAGTTGTCCTCTCCTCCTCTTCCTCTTGGCATTCTATCTGACATTTTCTCTGANACAACTCTGATGAAATCTAGAGACCTTCGGTCTGTAGATTTCATCAGAGTTGTCCTCTCCTCCTCTTCCTCTTGGCATTCTATCTGACATTTTCTCTGAAATACGCTCTGTCATTCTATCTGACATATGTTCTGACATTCTATCTGACATTCTTTCTGGCATTCTTCCTGGCATTCTATCTGACATTCTTTCTGGCATTCTATCTGGCCTTCTTTCTGGCATTCTATCTGACATTCTTTCTGGCATTCTATCTGGCATTCTTTCTGGCATTCTATCTGGCATTCTTTCTGGCATTCTATCTGGCATTCTTTCTGGCATTCTATCTGGCATTCTTTCTGGCATTCTATCTGACATTCTATCTGACATTCTTTCTGGCATTCATTCTATCTGGCATTCTATCTGGCATTCTATCTGGCATTCTTTCTGGCTTTTTATCTGGCATTCTTTCTGGCAATCTATCTGGCGGTTGAGGTCCGGCAGTCCCCACTGGGATCTGGGGCTCGCGGTTGAGGTCCGGCAGTGCCCACTGGGTCTGCGGCTCGCGGTTGAGGTCCGGCAGTGCCCACTGGGATCGGGGGCTCGCGGTTGAGGTCCGGCAGTGCCCACTGGGATCTGGGGCTCGCGGTTGAGGTCCGGCAGTGCCCACTGGGATCTGGGAGCTCGCGGTTGAGGTCCGGCAGTGCCCACTGCGATCTGGAACTCGCGGTTGAGGTCCGGCAGTGCCCACTGTGATCTGGAGCTCGCGGTTGAGGTCCGGCAGTGCCCTGGGATCTGGGGCTCGCAGTTCAAGTCCGGCAGTGCCTACTGCGATCTGGAGCTGGTGAGGAGGAGGCGGAGGAGGCGGAGGAGAAGAAGGAGAATGAGGAGGAGCACCCCGCGCAGCTCTGTTAAAATCTAGTAACCCTCACCTGGCAGGTGGGGAATAAAAAATCGACTCCAAAATTGATTAAATCCCTAGGCCTTATTAATTGGGGGGGTTTAGGAATAGGGAGTGGAGATTCAACTATATACAGTAAGACATCACATGAACACAAAATTCTGTGCGTTTGGACATGTGCGCATTGGCCAAATTTCTGCGCGTTGCCTAACGTAGTGCGCGTTTTGCAACAGGTGCGTGTTTGAAACTTGGCTGGGACGGCTGGGCAAGCCAAGATGGCACACCTTTTTAGTCGGCTGCGCCAAATGGCGCCGGTTTGCGCAAAATTGTGTGCGTTGTTGCGTTTTTTTGCGCGCGTGGTTGCGCAACGAATGATCCAGAATTTTAAAGACCAACGATCGAAACGAGGATTTCTGTGCGATTGGCTGAATGGCGCGTTTTGGCAAATTGCGTGCCTTTTTTTCAAAATGTGGTTGTTTGACAAATTTGTTGTATGAGATTGAAAACTTACAGTCAAGGGTCAAAGTCGTAGCGATTTTTTGGTTTTGCCTTCATACCATTGGGCGAAGCTCCTCAGGGGGGTCGTAGCGATTTTGGCTGTGCCTNGGTTTTGCCTTCATACCATTGGGCGAAGCTCCTCAGGGGGGTCGTAGCGATTTTGGCTGTGCCTATGAGATTTGCAATGATTTTTTGAATCGTTTTGAAGTTTTTTGTGGGTAAAATCCATGTATTTCCGTTGGATTCTTGGATAAGTATATTACTGATGGTTTGGGATGCCTCTTTTGAATCAGGGGTCGTTCGGGGGGTCGTTCGGTTTTATCTCCAGCACTTGTTTTCATTTGCG
>BGPT01004030.1:10474-20866 GCA_003297045.1 Symbiodinium sp. clade C Y103
TTTGTTCTTCTTTGTCTTGGCCCCATTTTCTCTTCTTCTATCTCCTTATCTTGCTTTCTCACTGTCACTTCTTTTCCCCATCTTCTCCTGTAACATAGCAGCGTGTTAGTGTACAAGTGCTATTTTCTGACCTCGTTCGGACCTCGTTTTGACCTCGTTTTTGACCTCGTTCGGAAACCTTCATTCAACACCCATTTGGGGGCGCAGTTCTACTATAAGAGACTTGTTGGTTGAGGCAGAAGCAGCTGAGGAATTTGATGCTTTATTTGCAGAAGTTAGTACATATCATATCATATCTTGAGCTGCTGTAGGGAAAATGATTTCGTCACGCAGCTGGAGGGTAAGAAGCGGATTGGCTACATCTATTAAAAACACATATTCAAACCATACTTCAATAGGATGCTGGATGTTCTAGGTGTGCCAATAGGGAAAACCACTTGCAAGGACTTTTGCAAGGACCCACTTTGCGACANATAGGATGCTGGATGTTCTAGGTGTGCCAATAGGGAAAACCACTTGCAAGGACTTTTGCAAGGACCCACTTTGCGACAGTGTGCTCAGGGTTTGGGAGTATTGCAGAATGATCGTTTTGCAATGCCATGTAGTGCTGGGTAGTGCAGAATAGTCGTCTGCAGTGCGAGGGGTGGGCTCCCTAGCGTTCAGTACACCAGTACTTTGTATCCTTCAGATGAAGGCAATTCCCTTGTGTTTTGATGGATTGCTGTGACCCTGCTGTGACCGGGTCGTGGCGACTTTTCCGCAAGCNTCAGATGAAGGCAATTCCCTTGTGTTTTGATGGATTGCTGTGACCCTGCTGTGACCGGGTCGTGGCGACTTTTCCGCAAGCGATTTATCCACATTCCAGGAAATTGCTGCGACTTCAGCCCGGACTTCAGCCCGGACTTCAGCCCGGGATTCAGCCCTCGGCTGTATTTGTGCATGTTTCAAGTTCCAGGCAAAAAGACCGTTTCAGATGATTTATGATGACTCCATCGACATTCTGGGCACGGAGCTGGAGCGGCAGCAGTTTCCTCTCAAGTTGGCATGTGCCTTGGAGGTGCGCCGTCGACGCCGAGTACCCCAAAATGAAGTTGCGTCCAGCAGCAACACCATTGAAAAGGTCTTTGAAAATGAGGAAAGGGAACGGGAGTGGAACGAGATGAAGCTGCACCATCCGGTGCTGTGTGGGCAATGGATGTCAGGCAGCCTACATGCTCAAAAGCGTGTCGGAAAGGNAAAGGGAACGGGAGTGGAACGAGATGAAGCTGCACCATCCGGTGCTGTGTGGGCAATGGATGTCAGGCAGCCTACATGCTCAAAAGCGTGTCGGAAAGGAAATCCTGGACATTCTTAGCAATGCCACTGAGCATGGTGACTTGTTCCGCTTCGATTTTCGCCAACGGGACTTGTCACATTGGAGCGTCTACCTGAGGGGGCCAGAGGGCACACCCTACGACTGTGGTTGGTTTGCAGCGGGGCTTGACATTCCAANTTCGCCAACGGGACTTGTCACATTGGAGCGTCTACCTGAGGGGGCCAGAGGGCACACCCTACGACTGTGGTTGGTTTGCAGCGGGGCTTGACATTCCAAATGACTACCCGTTCAAACCGCCCCAGTTCAAGATCTTGACCAAAATCCTGCATCCAAACATTGGAGCGGAAAATGGAGAGGTGTGTCTTGATATTTTGTTTGAGAGGTGGTCCCCCGGGCTTTTCATACACAAGGTGCTGCTGTCGGTCATGGCGTTGCTTGCGGAGCCGGAGCCCCAGGATCCCATCAACGTCGAAGCTGCTGCTCTTCAGTTGAAGCACCCGGATCTCTTTGGAGAAAAGGCGCGGCTCTGGACTCGGATGTATGCCTTGCCAGAGCCACCGAGCTTTCGGGACCTTGGCATTGGCACCTTGTTGTCGTTGTGATCCAAAGCTATACAGTAGGTTTCACAGAAAGGCCCTNTGCCTTGCCAGAGCCACCGAGCTTTCGGGACCTTGGCATTGGCACCTTGTTGTCGTTGTGATCCAAAGCTATACAGTAGGTTTCACAGAAAGGCCCTGGCAAGTCCAGATATGTAAAGAATTCTCCGGAATGTGCAGACTTTTCTGGAACGTACAGATTTTTCTGGAATTTCCTTGCCAGCTGCTGAGAGATGGTCACAAGAACCAAGGGGTACAAAGCTGCAGATCAGTTGCTACTTCCTGGCTTTTCTATCCACAGCTGGGTTTAGCTGTCACATTCAATTTTTTCCCTAGATGGATTCGAGCTACACACTTTGGTGTTTAGTGTTATTTGGGTTGAGACGGATTGATTTACCACATCACTTTCCACATCACTTTCTAAAAGTTAAACTTTAGCAGTGGATCCACCAACCACCAAGATCAATTTCGTTTGAAATTACCTGGGTGGTGGCTTCATGATGGCGATGAATGGGATGAATGGGATGATTGGGCCTCAAATAAGGGGTGTTTCCAATCATTCCCAGCTCTTTCACTAGATTACCCTGTACTTACAGGTGCAGCTTCAGTTGCAAGTGGATAAAGAGTGGCAAACTATGGCAAATAACATTATGACCAGAACATATCAGAACTCCAGAACTACAGGTCATCACCACCATGGCAAAACCCATTTCTGTTCGCCCCAACCCCCAAGTGGTGGCCCATGCTTCCCGGAGCTTCCGGGGGCGCCGTGGGAGATCTGCTGGAAACATGTCGCATGGCCAGGACTTAGAGGCGACACGGCACTGGCTGTGTGGTTTTTAACATGGTGGTGAACCTATAAAAATATAGAAACATCCATGATCATCCATTAATATATTTGAAGTAAACCTGTTTACGTAGGACAAAGAAGAAGTCAGTTTGGAGGTGGAGGAAATCACCCACCTGTTGCCATTTTGGCTACAAGCCCCTTTGGAGGTGCCTTGCCCAGCGCTTCTGATTTGGTAGGCGCTTCGACCATCACAGGGCTGCGAGCCTTTCTTCAAGTGGGGGACGAGCTCTGGGCCGCCTTCATCGACCAGGTAGGAGATCCTGGTGACCACATCCGTGTCTTAGCTGCCTTGCCAAGCTCTGCCTTAGTTCAAGGTTGTGTGGGTGCCCAATTACCCACGGGAGATAACTTCTCCGCTGTGCAAGCTACTCATGTGGGGCTGTTGTGGCGGACATGTAGGAAATTGGTGCATGTTTGGGCAGGGTTACCGGAGAGAGACTTTGTGGGGGCAGGACATAATGCATCGGACTCCTCAGGGTCGAGACAACAGACGTCGGAGCAGGTGACCAGCAGTGGAGGACAAGGCCAAGTAAAAGAACGAGTCTTAAAGATGGCCAGTCTCATCGACCAAGGAGACGATTCGGAACTCGTGCCGGCATCCCGTGAACAAATTGATGCTTGGCTGTCAGTGTACATCTCGGTTATGGGGAGTGTACCACAAGAAGAAGAAGAACCAAGTGAGGGACAGTTAGCGGCCCTGCACAAAAGGGTGTTTATCCTTAAGGGACCGCCCTATACGGATTTCGCGTTGTGGACTCCGCTCGCAAGGAATAGTCAACGACAGCAGAAGTTCAGAGTGTATCGACCGCTAGGAGATGGAAGTTACCTCATGCAGGAACTCCCTGGTCCTCAAAACTATCAGCAATGGTTAACTTCATGGAGAGTTTTCAGGACAGCAGCAATAATGTTAAACATCGCCAGTCTGTCGACGCTGCATGGCTACGAAAAAGCCATAGAACGGCTTACCATACAATGGCCCCGTTGTTGGGGACTCATCGCATATGCGGAGGACAAGGCGAGGGCGGACAGGTTGGACAAGATCCGTAGAAGACTCCAGCAGGATGCAGCCAGAGGCAAGGAGATGCCTACTGACTGGACGGAGGACAACCCGTGGAACTCGTGCCTGAAGATCCTGACCCATGACGAGGACTTTTGGAATGAGCAGATTCGACATCCTGCTGCATCCTGGATGGCGTCGGGTGGCAAAGGGGTTCCCATGGCCCCAGCTGAGCAAGCCGCTTTGGCACATATTCCAGGGGGGTCAGAGATCATGGACATCGAGCAGGAGGGCCATGGGGACAATCGACGGCGACAAGCCAACAGGGACAAGAGGGCCGCAAAGGCTCGACGCATCAAGGCCGAGCGGGAGGAGCTCGACACCTACAGACGTAAGTCCCAGCCGTCGGATGGAAAGAGCGGGGGACAAGACAAAGGACGTGGTAAGGGAAAGTCCAAAGACCAGGCGGGCACTCAGATCTGCTTCTCTTGGGCTAACGGCTCAGGGATCTGCGGGTCAGTGGAACCCGGTGGGGCCTGCCTTCAAAAGGTCAAGCGGGCCCATAAATGTCAATTCTGTTTGTCCCCGGGACACCGAAATGCGGACTGCCCGAAGTCCGGTTGATGGATAAGGGAGATTCCCCCGTCGACTGGCATCCTGTTTGAAAAGTGGGGCAGTTTGGGTGGGTCCTGGAGAGGGGATGTTGTTTTTGATGGTCATGTTTGATGTTTGTTGCAGTGCCATGTACATGTCCTGTCAGGTTCACCTGCAATGCACTAAGGCTCATGAACGATGCTTAGCAGTAGTAGTGAGTCCGAAGATGTGCCTGAGGTCGCCCGTGAATCGCTCCAGGACGTGAAGGACGAGTCCGACGATCAAAGAGAGCAGCCTGCAGGCAGCCTACTCAAGAAGGAGGTCAAACGAGAGGAGGACGTCCAGCAGGAACAGAGCGCTGCTCCTTGGGTACCTGACCGTGTCACCAAGGCCCTTAAAGGGGCCAAGTCTTTCAAAGAATTCAAGGAACGAAGAGTGTTTAACTTCGTGCACTTCTTCTCAGGAGTCAAGGACGTGCTGGGGGAAGCTGTCAAGAGGATGGCTGACCTACAAGGTATAAAAGTCAAGGTCTATGCGTTGGACAAGGAGCAGGGCATCGACCTGTCAGCCCAACAACCTTTTGGAGACATGCTGGACTTGACCCGAACAGGAGAGATCGACGCAAGTCACTGTGGTTTCCCCTGCGGCTCATTCTCACGAGCTCGTTACAGGGAGGGTTCGGGTCCTCCACCGGTAAGGAGCAGCCAGTGGATCTACGGTTTACCAACAAATTCAGTTCGACAACAGGCAGAGGCGGACTTGGGGTCGTTGCTGGCGATCCGTAGTGTCCAGTTCACCTCTGACGTGCTGCAGAGTCAACGACTTCGCGCAGTACCAGACTGTGGAACGTTGGAAAACCCTCCGGGGTCAGAAGATCAAAGAGAAGGCCCTGCTTGGATGCTACCGGAGCTGGTGAACTTCATGAGACAGTTCGGTGGGGAGACTGCAGATTATAACACGTGTGGCTTTCAACAAAAGGAGAGGACCCGGTGGTGGAAGCCTGGAAGGTTCGGAGGAAAACTGACCGGCATGCAGTTGCTGGTACGAAAGTGCAATTGCCCAAAGTTCTTCCGCCACGAGCCTCTCATTGGGAAAGAGAAAACATCCAGGGCTGCGGAGTACCCCGCCGAGCTATGCCTGGAATATGCAAAGCTCTTGATGAAGAACTTCAACACGGTGCTGGAGTTGGAATGGTGGCGCCACCAACAAGCCACCAAGGAATCACAACTCAATGAGGTCAAGGAGAAGTGGGCGCAGTCCAAGAACCGCAGGATCATTTCGAAGCCTGTCCCTGATGACGTGATGAAAGACATCAGAGGATGCAAGCGTGCTTGGGATGCGGAGGACGTTGACAGGGACCTCTTCCCGCTGCCGGCCAGGCCTTCAAAGAGAGCCCGTAGAGAGGAGGAGAACAGGGCATACTTGGGGGGCATGAGGAACCCCAAACTGGCACTGCGTAAGTTGACTGTTTTGAAGGAAGCAGGTCAAGACATCCATCGACTCTGGACCAATTTCGTCAAAGACATGCCGGAGGCCTTGGAAGTCGCCAGGTCTTATGGAACAGACCGCTGCGCCCTGAGCGAGGAGGTACTCAGGGAGTGGAGCACACGATTGGGGAGCTTGCTGAGGGTGGAGGACGAGCCCAAGGTGTCCCTCAAAGGGAGATTCCATTTTGAGTCCCCATTGCAAGCTCAGTTTTGGGAAGCTTGGCAGAAGTTCAGCAAAGACCCAGAAATGCACATCGCCAAGTGGGCGCGTGAAGGTGCGCCTTTGGGAATGGCCGCAAAGATACCATCCTCCAATGGGGTGTTTCCACCGGTGGACGACATGCAGGTCGAGGCCTACGTTCCGGAGCTGGAAGACCAAGTGGGTCTGGCCAACTATTCCTCGATGTATGAGAACGAGGAAGCTGCGGCCGGTGAGATAGAGAGGCTGGTGGATAAGGGCTTTGCCATCCTCCTGCCGAAGCAAGAAGCCATCGACAAATTTCAGTTTGGAACAGTGTCGAAGATGGCCTTAATTTCAAAAATGAAAGAATCAGGAATGAAGCATCGGGTCATTTTCGACCTCAGACGATCGGGGGGGAATTCCCGATGTGTGGTGCCAGAGCGCATCGTCTTGCCCCGCATTCAAGACGTCATCAAAGGGGTGCAAAACCTTTGGCGCAGCAGGGGCGACATGGAAAATGAGGAGGACTTCCAAATGGAGTTGATCGGAGCCGACTTGGCAGACGCTTACTGCCACTTCGGAGTGCACAGCTCCGAACAGCAGCACTGCCTGGCTCCCCACATTGATGGGGAGCGTGTCATCCTCTTCCGCGCAATGTTATTCGGATTTCGCGGGGCTCCCCTTATTATGGGGAGGTTGAGTTCAGGGATGGGGAGGAAGTGGCAGGCAGCACTGCCTGACCACCAAGGAGTGGCGCAGATATACATGGACGACCCACTGATTGCGATCCAGGGGTCGAGGAAGGTGCGAGACAGCCTGGTGTCGATGCTGCTCTACACCAGTCGTACCTTTGGCCTCAACTTGTCGCATTCCAAAGGTGAGCGCGGCTCCAAGCTCACCTGGATAGGCGTCAGCCTGGAAATAGACCAAGAGAACAGGAAAATAGTGGTCGACATCCCCATGAAGCTCGTCTCTGAGTTGCTAGAACGACTCAAATCGTGGAAAGGTTTGATCTCGGTCCGAGAATTGAGGTCGACCACAGGGAAAATGAGTTGGGCCGCAGGAATCATTCCTCGACTTCGATGGGCCGTCGCTATCATGTATGGGGTGGTCGCGGACTGTGACAGAGAGTCCAAGACCGGAGTCAAGGAGGCCAGAGCGGCGCAAAGACAGGGTGATCGCAGACCAAAGGAAGGGATGGTCGGTGTCAAACGGTTGGAGCTGGCTCGAAAAGATGGTTGGTCCACGTGCTGGGCATGGAGGAGATGTGGCGAGCGAGGCACATCCCACTGGACCCTAAGCCACCCAAGTGGGCGATCACTTCAGATGCCTCGCCTTTTGGCATCGGGGCTGTGCTTTCAGCGGTCGACTTCGCGACGGGCACGCTCACGCCAGTGGTCGCATTGGAAATGAAGGTGTCACGCAATGGGCGTCCCGTTTCGGGAGGCGGCAAGCCAGTCCGCCCTGGAAGCATGGACCATCCTCATCGCCATACGCTTCTGGAAGGCGAAGATACGCGGTGACAAGCTCCTCATCAAAAGTGACAGCATCGTGGCCTTGGCAATCATGAAGAAGCTCAGCTCGGGGAGCCCTACGTTGAATTGGGTAGGGGCCGAGCTTAGTATTGAGTTGGAGGCTTTGCAGGTGAGCGAAGTGGTGGCGCATCACCTGCCCGGTCAGCTGAACAAGGCGGCTGACTGGTTGTCTCGCCCCGACACAAGGGGGGCAATGCCGGAGGGGCTCGTGGGAGTGACGGTCAGGGTGCCCAACGAAGCTTGGGCCCTAGAGTCGTCGCTTCCCGCAGCGGGCGTGGAACCGTCGCTGTGGGGAAGAGACCCATCAGTCAGCACGGTATTTGAGGACCTCTGACTGAGGCAAGGTGACAAAGGGAAGAGAGTGCCAGCATCATCGCTCTTCCACCTTGCTTGAGGTCTCTGTTTTTCAGTCATTCATGTTTCCGCAGCCTCTTTTAAGTGGTTCAAAATGGAAGTCGTGGTCGTTCGCCCCGTGGACGACACCCTCTCCTGGGTCCAACTGTGTGGGGTTGGACTCGTTTTGCTCCTGGTGGGCTGCGGACTATGCAGCTGCTGCTGGGCCCTGCTGTGTTTCGAGGCGCGGTGGAACACCAGAAAGGACAACGAGAGGGCGCCCATCTCTTACGACAAGGGACCAAGGGGGATACCAGACCCTCAGGGTACGCCAAGGCGAAGGACATCCCTGAAGGAGTCGAACCGGTCAGTCATCTTGCACGATATATGCGTTGAGAGCTCAACCAGTCTTGAAGGAGCTCCAAGTGAGGAAGAAAGGTTGGGAAGTAGAAGCGTCAAATCGAAGGTGAACAAGTTGGGAAACCCCAAACTGCATCGGCAAGAGAGCCTCAGGCTGGGTTTGCACAGCCTTTTGGGAGGAAGACGGAAGACAACACCGGAAGCTCCGTCCGAGCAGGGGATAGGCTTGAGGACCGAGAGCAAAGCTTCAGTCAAAGAAGCGATCAGTATAGTCAGGTCTCGCAAGTTTCCTACTGTGGTGGACAAGTTCAGGAAGAAGTTCTTTTCGGCGTCCTCTGAGAGGTCACGCTTGTGCAAGAGGACGGAGGTCATGCGGCTGGCCAAGGAGGTGGCGGGAGGATCTCCAGTCCTGCCGTTGAACAAGTACACGGTAGAAGGAGTCGCTGCAGCCTTAAAGGAAGCCGGGTTGAAGTCAGGGCAACAGTACATGACGGAATTGAAACTGCTCCATGTCGAAGCAGGATACGAAATCGATTCCGGCTTGAAGAGGGCTCTTGACCTGTGCAAAAGGAGTTTGGAGAGGGAAAGAGGCCCGGTAGTGAGAGCGGCGGAGGTGAGAGTGGATCACTTGAGCGCCGACCCAGGTTGGATGGAAAAGCCGACAAAGGGGGCTCCCTGGGCAGGGGCCACAATGTTCCTGTGGGCCGCGGTCTGGATGTTAAGGGAGATCGAAGCTCGGAACATGAAAGTGGGGCATGTGCGCCTGAGAGGTTCGGAGAAGGCTGTCACGATATGGCTGCCTTTGTCAAAGTGTGATCAACAAGGTCTGGGCGTTAAAAGAACCCTCAGGTGTGCTTGCCCCAGAAGTTGTCCACCATGGTGTCCATGGAAATTAGCCACGGAGCTAGTCGCGGACTCCAAGTTGAAGGGCATGTGCAACGGAAGCTATCTCTTTCGAGACCTCAGAGAGTGTCAGGTGTCGAAGTCTGGCACCATAAAGAGATGGAAGTCCCTATTTGGGGAGAGCGTCTCCGGGCATAGCCCTCGTAGAAGTGGAGCCATGTTCTACGTGAGAAGGGGACTCCCGATTCAGGAGCTGGCATTTCTGGGCCGGTGGAAAAGTAGTGTGGTACTACAGTACGCCGAGGAAGCTCTACAGGAAAAAGCGGTAGAGATTCCATTGACTTCCACCGAACCCATCAAAGGAGCCACTGTGCCCCGGGCCATTCACGTGGAGGACAAGACCATGATGCTGAGGGAGCCGGAAGCACAGAGAGACCCCCAGGACAAAGAGTGCCAAGACTTGGATTTGGTCTCGGCGTTCGGAAGACCCAAAGACCTATGGGTGGTGACGAAAGGAAAAGGATGGAAGAACCGTCCGCGGCACCTAGTCACCAAGGCCACCTGGTCACTACCCATAAAGGAGTGGACCACAGCTTGCGGATGGAGCTTTGCGAGCCATTCCTCAGAATTCTACTTCCTTTCAGGAGCGCAGGTGGACAAGCTGAAGTGTAGCAAATGCTGCTCATACCTAAAGGCGCGACAAGTCAAAGAGGTGGAAGTGTTGCGCCTCACTGGAAAATTCAAAAGAAGGTCCAATGAGATGGACAATGAACCAAGAGCAGCAGCTTCAGCTGAAGCAAAGCTCACCNNACCAAGAGCAGCAGCTTCAGCTGAAGCAAAGCTCACCAACGCGAAAAGAACTAAGCTCTCTGGAGGGAGGGTGGGTTAGAAAGCTGACGAACAGAGTTGTCTTGAAGTAAACCTGTTTACGTAGGACAAAGAAGAAGTCAGTTTGGAGGTGGAGGAAATCACCCACCTGTTGCCATTTTGGCTACAAGCCCCTTTGGAGGNTTGAAGTAAACCTGTTTACGTAGGACAAAGAAGAAGTCAGTTTGGAGGTGGAGGAAATCACCCACCTGTTGCCATTTTGGCTACAAGCCCCTTTGGAGGCACAGGTGGGGGGAAGATAATCTTCTCCCNGAGGTGGAAGTGTTGCGCCTCACTGGAAAATTCAAAAGAAGGTCCAATGAGATGGACAATGAACCAAGAGCAGCAGCTTCAGCTGAAGCAAAGCTCACCAACGCGAAAAGAACTAAGCTCTCTGGAGGGAGGGTGGGTTAGAAAGCTGACGAACAGAGTTG
>BGPT01004031.1:0-23036 GCA_003297045.1 Symbiodinium sp. clade C Y103
CAGCAGCAACACAAAGCCGCAGCCCGAAGAACCAACCTGCAAGCAACCACTCAGACATGTACTTCAAGCAATGTTAAGTTTGGGATGCTAATCTCCAAATATATATGCATATATCACACATATATATATATATATGCGTGTGCATATGTGTGTAATTACCTCAGACATACCATGCGGACAGCCCTTGGTCATTCCTATGAGTGGCCCATCTTGCTATCTGACAGCCAAATCTATCATTATGGGGTCGGCGGCAGGGGGCGGCAGCCCTTTAATTACCAAATAAAGAATGTTAATTCGTCTAATAATTCACTAAAAATACACTGAAGTCTATGTCTCCCTTTGACATCCTTTGACCAACAATCAACACGCCGCACACGGCCTGAAGCATCTCAACATCTTTCGGACGACCTTTTCGCAATGTGGGGCGGGGTGCATTTTTCTCTAATGTGTCCATGATGAGAATTCGATTTGGGGGTTTCCATTCACCAAAAAAGGATGGTTCACAATTGGAAAATCCCTAAAAAACATGGATGATTCGGGGGTACCTCCATTTTAGGAACCTCCCATTTTTCCCCTGCTGCTGAACCACCTTGGCCAAGCCTTGGCAACCCACCGATGATTGATCCCCGCAATCTGCTTAGATCCACCACTGAAATCAGCTGCGAAAAAACTCAGCTGCGCACGTTTTCGTTTTTCTTTCTCCTGCCAGCAGGATGTGCACATCTTATCCACCGCATTGGCTGGTAGAGATGCATATGGGACTTTCCAGAAATGAGGGATTTACCCCCAATTCATGACGATTTCATATGGAAAATGATGATTCACTATGATTTCCCATTTATTGTTTTTTCATGTCTTTTCCCCTCATTTCTGGCAACCCAATGTGGTTTATCGATCTCAATCCTCTCAACTTACAGACCTTGGTCTTCTTCGCATTGTTCTTGAAGAACTCCAGCTTTCTGTCTTCCGCTATCGCATCTGCCAACATGCCATTTTTCACATCCATGAGGTAGTCGAGCACCTCGACCGATTGGAGGTTCCAACCCATCTGAAGTTTTTCTGCTCGTCAGCAGTCATTGGGGATCTCAAATTAAATACCAAATCCGAAAGTTGAAAATTAAACATGTCTTGAAATCATCAACCAGTCCAAGCCATCAAGTTCCTATCCTTCAAGAAAAGATCAAGTCATCTCAAAGTCTCAGTCATCAAGTTCCCACTGTTTCATCGCTTTTTGCTCAAAATGACCAGCTTCCACCTTCATCATGGCCACCTTGGTAGCTCCACTTCTGCCCCTTAGTGGCTTTATGGTTTGTGCGGAAAACCAATGGTTTTGGTGCCGACTTCTCAGCGTTTTTGTGATTAAGTTAAATAACTAATAGTAAAATCAAATTGCTTTAAATCCCTGTTTGGATGGATGGCAAAGGGCAAAGTGGTATGGTTTGGGCGGGGTCCTACTTTTTCCTCACATAATTACCTATCTGGGGGAGTTCTGAGGATGGGTCAAAATGTTTTATCAATTCTCCACAATCTCAAAACAAGTAAATGGGTACATGTCGAAAATCCCCGTGAAGACTGCAGTTCCCTGGGTCTGCAAATTTGAAGCAGACCCGTCTCAGCAACTCCATATTCTTGTTGTCAATCCCATGGTTTATCATTCTTGCCTCTCCGGATTATATAGCATTGATATATGCATGGTTTTTCACCATCTAGATGGCTATAATTGTAGCTAAAAGTGGGGACCAACCCATAGATCCCCACTTATTGCTGGAATCTCCATTGTTGCCTATCTCCCTATGTTAGTACCTAGCCCATCGTTTACTGTATCGCAGGACAAACCCCATATGGTTGCTTACAAATTCCCCATGGGAACCCCCATGATATTACCAGATTGGTTGGTGTTACAGATTTAATCCCCACTATATTCCTTTCCTATCTCCATTAGAATTCATCCCCCAATTTTGTTGGTTAAATCACCCTGTTTGATCATGGATGGTGAATCCTCCATTGTTCCTGGGTCAAAATCACCATGTTTGACGATGGAAATCACCATGTTTGATGATGAAATCCCCCATTTTTTTGATGGTTCATGCCCCATGTTGGGCTGGTCAAATCCTCATGTCTTGCGGACCAATGGGCCGCTCCCTGCCAAGCCGCTGATCTTTCATCACTCGCATACATCGGCTCAATGTGGCGGTTCCAGCATCTCGACGAGCTAAATCGTAGCGCCTGGAGAGAAAAGCTCAGCTTTGGTGGGAAAATCATGGGGGATCTCATAGGGATGATCATGGGGAAACATCAGATCTCAGATATTTTCAGGTGATATAATCATATTAGTCCATGTTTGGAGGTCTCCTAAGTCATAGGGGTACCCCCTCATCATCCAAAATTAAACCGTTTCAGTATGAAAACCTATGGTTTGGGGGGATCCCCCATTTTGAGAAACCCCCATATCATGGGGATATAGTTGGCAGATAAGAAACCCATCAAACCTTGGGATTTCATGGGAGTTTCCCGATTTTTCTGGCTATTCGCGTTCGCGGGAAATCTGAACAAACCATGATTTTTACCATCAAACATGACTCCAATCCCAAAAAAGATATGAACAGCTGTAGAATTCAACCAAAATCACCGTGTGACCGCTTATTGTTGGAAGATGTGAAGCTGAGCTTTGAAGCACAAGCGGCGCCTGAGAAGTTCGAGTCGAACATTCTCGGTGTTGATCAGCGACGGGTCTTCCGCAATATCCTTAGCGGTCATGTGCTTGGGAAACTCTGAGGTGCTCCTTGCTGTAGCTCTCCATTTCATAAGGAATATTGGATATATTTTATGTATATAGGTTATATGTGTGTGTGTGTGTATATATTTATATATAGATATAATACCCATAGTTCCAAACTGCTCCCTCCCATCTACTGTAGCCATCAGTGTTTGATCATCAAATCGATCCAACAGCAGATGGACTTGGACCCCTCCAGATTCCCCAGAGAGCCTGAATGATCTCTTCCAGTTCTTTGCTGGCTTCCAGGATGCCGGGTGACATTGGTGGAGACCTGCTGGGCTCTCCATAGGCTCTCAAAGATGGGGGACACTTCCAATGGCGTTTCAAGATGTAAAGAGATGATACTCCATGGGGTCCATGGGGATGTTGTTGGGCTTTCCTATTTTCACACAAATCCAAATGAGCTGTCGAATACTCAACCCATATCTTTAATAATCCCAAGTTCAGTAGTTCGTCCGTGGATCCTGCCGGCAACATTTTTTAAACTCAAAGAGGGCTGTCAGCGTCAATAGAGTATCCCCACAAACTAGAGCGCAGAGAAGCAGGAAACTTTCAAGACTCTCACAAAAGTGGACAGTGTTATTTCGTGGTGATCAGAAAAAAAAAGACACATCTGGGTACCCCAGCCCTTCATCGGACGCCATGGCTCAGAGTTGCAGGCAAACCCTTTCAATCTAGCCCAACTCTATGTGTCCATTCGTCCCGTGCCCTGTTTGGGTTCTTCCGCGGCGTGTCTGGGAATCCGGGAATCCACTGACCTCTTGATGAGTTTGACTGGTCAATGCCCTGATGGGATTAATTGATCCTTTGCACAACTCATGGCCCCCTTTTCAGAAAAATTCTGCGAATCAGAGGGAAGTGCCATGGCGGACCATGTTCGATGTTTCTGGTGCACAACTGGATCAGGAAATTAGCCCGTGGTGTTGAGTAGCACCATGACACAGAAATCAGTCCGAATCACCAACATACTGTACACCAACCACTATCCTGCCTGATTTGACACGGAACATTGTGGACAACAAACGGCATGGATGGTGCACATCACAGAGGGCTCAAGAATTGATTCACAGCGAGTACCCCGCAGTGTCCCACAGTTGTCCTGATGGTGAAGGAGAGCATTCATCACCTGGGCCCACTAGCGACGAGTCCATCTGGTTCCTGATTTGATATCTTCTGAAAAAACACCATGAGTCAAAGCATTCGAAGTCTATGCCTTTTAAAATCCACATGAGATGACAAGATTGACAAGTTGCTTGTTTCAAATGGCTATGAGTCAAAAACCTGCACCTCCGGCAAACATCGAAATAGGTGGTAAGTGGTAAATAGATCTTCATCCCAAAAAATCATGGCATGAATGTCGAAAACCCAATGCCATAAACCATGCCCAATTCATCACCATTTTGTGGGTGGTATAAACCGTCCCCAAATGGTAGGTTTATGGCATTGGGTTTACCACATTTTTCCAATTATCCATTCTTCATCTAGTATTGTTGGTTATATATGGTTAATTATGGTTATATACTCATTGTAAACAACTATGAACCATCATTATTGTAAATGGGTAAACTATCTCCAGTCATGGTAGGTTTTGACCCATTCCCAAATCATTGCCTTCAGTTCAACTTGATCTGCAAGGACCTCTCCGGTCGCGCTGGCCTTTCGCGTGTGGTTGGGGTCATGGGGTCCCATTTTACAGGTCAAGAGAATCCCTCTTGTTCAGTTAGTATCAACTAAACTGCTCATGATAATGATAACCCTGAGTACTGAACTATCAATCTTCATAAGCCCCAGAGTAAACATATTTGGCATTAGCTAATCCAGAATAAACCCCATCATTTCATCATATCAATTCGTATTTCGGGCTCTGCTCGCAACCATTACCAGCCACATGGCCCACAGGCCTCAACGGCATCGACCACGAAGGCAGAAAAACGCGCGTCGCGCATGGCCTGGGGATTGAACAGCATGGGGATATCCCACCAAGATTTGGAGATTTGAATTGACCCCAAGAAATGGGCATTAAACAAGCCATACTAGGGACACTATGGGATATGATAAGATATGATGAAATTGAAATATGTAGAATGTCATATAATAGGATCTAATAGGAGATAAATACGAGCCAAGAATAACGAATAAGATGCTATGGATGTGAATTGGGGAATGAGCCCCCAATATGGCAACGTTGAGGAAATGTATGATCAACCATAGGACTTGGGTCTCCTTCGGTCAAGATGCGACTTGTAACTTATGACTGAGGAGCCACACTCTGCTCACCACATCTTTGATGGCTGGACCCTGAGAAACAGGAACTGAGTGCAATGAGGCCTGATTTTCACCGTCCCTATGCGCATGTTCAGCTGGAAAGGCATCCGACAAAACTTCGAAAATTCGAAAAGTGAAAAGTCAAAAAATATACCAAGACTGTTCGACTTTTCGAAATTCAAAAAAAGAAATCTACTTTTCGAGTTTTGTTTTTTCGAAATTCAAATAAATCAGTTCAACTTTTCGACTTCCCTTTCAACTGTCCGACTTTTCTATGTTTCGCTTTTCTTTCTCAGATCTGCATGCATTCGCATTGAAAGAGCATATAAGAGCATTTTCTTCAAGATAGACCCGTCCAACAAAAATTCAAGAAGTCCAAAAGTATACTTTTCGATTTTTCGACTTTTCTTCATCCCTCTCAACTTTTTGACTTTTCTACTTTTCGCTTTTCTTTCTTAGATCTGTCTAATATGCCTTCGCAATGAAAGGGCACTTTCTTCACGATAGACATGTCCAACACAAGTTTTTTAAAAAAAAAAAAGTCGAAAAGCATCGAACAGCATACTTCTCGAAATTAAAACTGCAACCTTTCCACTTTTCAATTTGTTGACTTTTCAACTTTGGGAAATTCAAAAATGGCACTGTTCAACGTTTAGACTTTTCGTTTTTTGACTTTTCGACATTGATTTCGCATACTTTCGGACTGGAAGCATGCAGCACATCTGTCCTACCCAGCACCCCCGAACTCATCAAAGCAGCCCCGTGACTCAGCTGAATCACCGAGGGTCCAGCACTGGGGGATCCCAAAGAAGAGCTTTGTCCTTTGGTGTTCATACCGGTTCCTGGCGATCAACCAATTGGGGGCCCAGTGATCATAAAAACACAGAACTTTGGGGGCCGGCAATCAACCCTTCGGCATCACAAGCATCATGGCATCAACCCCTATGGGTTTTCAGCTGTTTTACCTCCAAATGGAACGTGAAATACTCTGCAAAACGTGCACATGTTCCACCTGAAAAAGTCGGGGATTCCGGCCTCCCAGAAGCGCTTTGGCTCCAGTCACTTCTCTCAGTTCCTGGAGATGAGCCGATCATCACATGACAAGAGATGCCATGGCTGGGATTTAAATCATGCGTCTGAGTCTACTTTGTGCTACTATATTATAGTTCTTAAAGATTCAAGCTAATATTCAAGGATTCGAATTAAGATCATAAATCTTCTGAGTTCGGAACTTCATCAAAATAATTTCATTAATCCTATATGTAGTATCGAATATTGCTTAAGAACCCATGGATGTCCTGAGTTCATGTTCCAACCAACATGGTTTGTCCAAGCAACGGCATGTCCTTGTTCTCCAGGTCGCGTCCGGGCTGGAGCAAGATGGTCACAACACCTGGGTGGCGCGAGTTGGACGCTGGTTGGGGGTATGGTAGGCCTATGACAACCTACAACCAATAAGGGGAGCTCAAGAGGGTATCTATCCCAGAGATCATTTATTGTGCATTTGGTAATTAGGGGAGATTATAATGCATAATAGGCCTCGCCTGTGTCTCTAAAAAAAGGGAGACTAAAGGTATAGATACCAAAATGCTTGGGATAGTAGTGACCATGAGCAAAATGGTATCATCCCCAAAAGGTGTGCGAATTGGAATGCCTGCAACCACCAACCAAGTTAGTCCTTGTATGTCCTTGTGAACTTGTGGATTCGTGAGGTTTTTTGGTCGGATTTCATGGTTTTTCCGCCTGGATCTTAAATGCCTCGTTCTCTGATAAAATTGCAGAGGTCAGAAACACCATGGATCAAGTGGAGAACAGGTAGACAGTCAGCCGGCTGCCTTCTCCTTTGGTGTAGCCATCTGCTGAAGCATCAAAAACCTGATCCAGGTCTCAGCTTGCACATAGACTAGAGTTCTACTGCCCCCTCCCCTGGCCATCTTTTTCAGTTCCCTCCAATTACATGGCCCTGGTTCGTCAATGTTGCCAGCAACTGAACTCCAGAAACCATCGATCCTTCATGGTGAATCAGCCTACCGTAGTGGGTCCCCCGCACCTTCGTTCGCCCGGACCGGGAGATAAAACCCGCTGCGCACAGCAGCAGCAGTTCAAACGGGTTCTGGCGCGGAAGCACAGACGCAAAAACCTCCGCCACAGTTCACATGGGTTACTACCACCATCCGTTTCATTCGCCATCTACGCAGAAAAACTCACCACCAGCTGACAACCAATTGACCATCAACAAACCATGAACTAACCATCAACCAATCATCAACTCGCCACGCCGCCATTCGAAACACCTCCCATCCCTTCAAACTGCAGCCAGTGTACCCCGATCCAGGCAGCACTACTGGCCAAGGCAGCGTCACAAACTCCTTCGCGGATATCACGAACCTCATCAGCGAGAAACGGGGACCTGGCTGTCAATGGGTTGCAAGGAAATGTTGCATGGTTCGGAAATCCGAGTAAACTCCTGGGATATACCAGAACTATCCAGAATTCAGATATCTCAATGAGATTTATCAGATAATTTCATGAATCTTTGAGCAAGATTTCCTACGTCCAGGATCTCTGCTCTGAGAGTGCCCGGCTGCCGTGTTTGATGCCACAAGACCAGAGGAGTCTTCAGTGTCAATGGCTAGGCAAGGTCCAGTGAAGTGCAGACCGTAGGAACACCTGCCAGACAAATGAAGGTTTCCATTGGTTTCCCAAAAATGGGTGGACCCAAAATCACCCAACATGTGTCATTCTTTGATTGATAATAAGTCAAAGGAATGATTTCGGGATACAGCAAGTTTAGGAAACACCCGTACGGCTCAGCATGATTCTTTGCCTCCCAAAATGGATCGACTGGCACCACATGCGTTTTTGCGATGCCTAAACACATCTTATCGCCATCTGAGTTGAACCCAGGCAGCTACAATTCGGCTGCAAATCTCCTGTTGTCGCACGCTCCCCACCTATTCACCAGGACGGCATTGGAAGTGTTCGCCCAACTATGCCTTGATCAACATGGCAACGAGAAGAAGTTTGGCACCGCCGAGCTTCCAGTGAATGATATTCAGCGCAGCTGTAGGTCCTCCATCATCATCTATCATCATCTATGCATCTGAAGGGGTACAAAGTACAGCTTCCGAACAAAAAATAGCCCAATGGCACATCTGTCGAATGATTTATCCATCTGAAGGGGTAAAAGCCCTCCAACAAACCCCCTCTTCTGCCAGAATTTCCAGCCAGGGCGCTTGTTGATCCTCACATCGACATCTTGCTGCTGGACTGGCCATCAAATGTCAAGTGCTTTCTTGCGCAGGCTTAAATTTGCCAGCCATGAGGATGTTCACCAAAGATTGCGGCCCTTTCATTGAGTAATTTAAACAATTGTGCGACTTATTCGCCAATATTGACCATCTGTCTATTGGTCAAAACTCGATGAGTACCCTTGTGTTCACACCAAAATAGCTGGGATTTCTGGATGTTCCGATATTCATCCCCCTAAATATGGAATTGTAGCTACTGACCCATCCCCATCTATCGGAAAAAAAGAAACAAAGGTCCATCTGGCTCCAGGTCTCGCCTGTCAAGCCAGCGTAGATGCCCCAGCACAAAGAGCGGGTCTGCTTCTGCTTTGCGTCCTTGAAACATGTTAGCGCTTCCATGCATTTCGACTGCCAGCTTAGAGTGCCATATGATGGTGAATATATCGAATATTGAATGATATTGGATGATATCGGAGTGATATTCCTCTAGTGATGATATTGAAGATGAATGATGCTTGATTCTTGATGATGCTGCGTTGCCTTTTAGCAGTAGTCTTGTACCTCACGAACTAAAGAACTATGAAATGTTTGTCGCGTGTGTGATGTCCAAATTTAACTGATGTACAGCTCCACGCTTCCTGAATCAACACGCTGCAAATATGTAGCTCTAACTACTCCCCAAAACTGGCTTGAGACTCGAGACCATGACTACCGATGTGGGTCCATTGCTCAGCCCCTAGCCTCGGGTTGTTGACTTAGGACCTGTCTGTGTGCCTGCGACAGCTGATCAAAGCGTCGTCATGAGATTCTTCGTCCATCCACAAACCATTCCAGTACGAGCTTTCCAAATCTGTCAGTTTTGAAACTGCAACTCCTGTCTGCACAGAAAGGTTGCCTCTGGTTTCAAGCTGAATTTGCAGGAAGCCCTGCTTCATTTCAAGGCCAGGATTGTCAAATGGGCATGGATCAAAACCATTCAACACCGATCAACACCAGATTTTGGTGGGATGGACATCCATAAATCCCAGGGAATTTGGTGTGAACCGAAATATACTGATGGAGTTTTGACCCGCAAACATCTGAGCCATCCCCTTCCTGCCTCACAAAGCATCCGACAGCGATGGTCCAGCGAAGCATTTTCCTCCTGGGTGATACCTTGACGACGCCATGGACCCGGGTTGGAAAAATCTGGGACTCCTCCGGAGTGGTTGGTTTTAGACTCTGCAGGAATCAAACAGGGTTAGTTTATAGCTGGGAACACCACCGAACTAAATGGGGCTTGCCACGTTTGACTACTGGAGGGCAATAGGGGGCGCGAGGTCACTGGAGTCCGTTTGATGATAATCATCATCAACCGACAGCCACTGCTCACGTCATTTCAGGAAATTGATGAGCCTTGATGCTATCATCCATGTTGCCGCGATTTTTATGGGTTTTATTGAAACAGGAATGGGTCAGAATCCAAGGTGCAGAGTTAGATCATGTTGCTTCAGTAATGTCAAAGCCCGGAGTAACCCCTACTTGTCTGCTGTTTAATCCGGGGGCACCATTTTAGTGGTAGATTCTCACTATTTGGGGAGGTACTCCCTAATTAGTCAATCAATCAAATTAATCCGGGGTTGACACTGCTATCCATACTATTTTTTGCCGGCACCCAATGCCATGCTCCTCTGATCAGTCAGGACTAGGTCTGAGACCAAAGGAGCTGTAGTCGAACTCAAGGGCAATGTCCTTGCAGTCTCTGTTTCACAGAAACAGTTGGATGTAACCCAACAAAACTCAAGACAACAAGCAAGAAAATTGCTGTGTCTGTCATCTACCCAATGGTTTTGAGGGTTCATCCTGATGAAATTTAGATGATCCTGATGCATCTTCCATTTTCCCAAGCGAAACCACAGGCATCTGCAGGAAAGTCACATAGCTCGTGTACAGGACGTTCAAGTGTTTGGTGTACCTCATTGCAACAGTCCAACGCGTTCAATAAACCAACCACTTCAGGCACAACAGGTACAACCGTCATTTTTTGGGGCTCACACGTGAATCCGAAATCCAACTTCTTTTTTGCATTTGGCTCAGGGGTCACTTTAGTGAAAGTCATCCAAAATCTGAATGGGAAGTACATGGAAGTACCAAACATCACCAAATCTGTAACAGTTTGGTATCTACATTTCAGCGCCGCCGAGGTGCAACTTGGCATTGTCGACATCACCGTCCTCGGAGTAGTACTCTGAGAGATCCCATTTGGCACCAAAGAACTGCAGCTCCTTGAGGTCCCTGTTGTAGGCTTCAGCAGTTTCGGTGTTCAGGTCAACATGATGTCAGGAACATCCGCATTTGCCAGCAACGGCACCCAACACATTGACTTTCAATACAGCATATGATCACAATGATCAAAAAGTTATCATATAACCCATGATTCTCCCAATCAATCAATGCCCTTTCAAAACTGCATTTTCCACGGCGTTTTGCCGCGGCACATGCACCTGCCATTGGTTCCCTTGGGCGGTGGCGCTTTGATGGGCGCTACCGTGTCTAAGCCGCCCAAGAGGCAGCCCTGGCAGCGCGGTTAGTGGTAAACCCTATAGAACTGGGGTTATATCCCACATATAAGTGGGCTGTCCCAAAAATTGTTCTTACCCACTTGCCTCCAAGATCATTCAAGTAGCCAAAATAAAAACTTGGACTTTCCGATAGCCCTCAAATCATCCATCACCTTGGCTCCTGGCTTTGAAGTGAATCAGTCTACAAGTGTTTGGGCTACAATATTTTTCAGCTGGCCGCTTTAATCCCAGTAACCATAGTGAATACACCCTTCAAATCTTTTTTTGGTACAGAGACTATTTTGCACTTGGAACCCTGTTCTCATTTTGTGACTTATGATTGGAATGTGTATTGGATTTGGGAGAATCCAAACCAATAGTTGCATGACAAGAAATCCTGCCAACTTTCAGCCGCTTCTACCTACCTTGCGTCCCTGTCAATCAGATCCTTTATATAACATACAATAGCACTTAGGAGCTGCATTTCCTTGACCGGGTCACTCCAAATGCGGTTGTCCAAATCTGTAACTCGTCCATTCCGGCAATTCAGAAACGGAAGTCGCAGCCAGGGCCCCTCCCAATGAAGACATCATCATTTGGTAGATCAGATCTAAATTCTTTCTAAGGACCTTTAGATCCATAGATCAATCATCATTTATCACATCATGTTCTCTGTGTTGCGTACTACATGTGGATGCAGTCCCCATTCTCCGTCACCTCTAGGGGAGTCACAATGTGATCACCACGTGGAAGAGAAGGGAGTTCACACTGTTGTGCTACCTTTTTTCGGCCGCGTCCCACCGGGGAAATGGACTGGAAAAGAGATGACAAGGTGTGGAATCCGCAAACAAGCTGGAAAAAACTTTAGAAAAAAACTGGGGTTTAAGAAAAATGAAAAAACAAACTCACTCAAATCACCTCAGGAATCAGCTACTTTCACAGGCTCCCCCTGCAAATAACTGAGAGCGGCCTCGAGACGGCGTGGTCACAAGGGTTGATGATCAGTCATTGTTACAATGACATTGTATTGTAATCCATGGGAAAACCCAATGGTGAAATGGGTTACGATTTTTAGAAACTCTATAATTTATAAGTGCAGAAAATGTCGTATCTTGCCACCTGATCTACTTTCCAGAGATCTGCAATGGAGCAATGTATGATCCATCGCCAGTTTCAGAAAACCTCCGCTGTCAGAAACAAAATGCCCACGCTTGAGGCAGCGGTCCTGTTTGATATAGCTAAAGGGGACCTCATCGCAAAAGCTCTCGTCACCTCAGCAAGACGTAAACGTCACTGGGATGACTTCCAGGAAAGGTTACGGGTTACCATAAGATCGTTTCCAGAAACAGGGCAAAGGTTCAGAATCAATCATGAGGCACGAAGCAGCAGAAAAAGGTGATGGGAACATATGTGAACCAGCAAAAACGGGGTCCCCAACTGATCTCAAGAGGTTCCTGTTTGATAAGTTTGGCCAACTGAGCATCTTGCCATCAGCTTGCAAAGCCCCTGATCTTATTAAGCGCAGTCGGTCCTCAAACCTGCGGAATGGATCATCCCAGGATGGAAAAACCATGGGGTTTTCACAGCAGAATAGCTGGGAATTCTGGATGGTCATCCTTCTGAAATCTGGCAGTTTGGCTTTTGACTGGTTTTGATCCATCCCCAAATCTGAAGACCACCAAACAGTTTTAGCGCAAAATGGATACAGGGGGTCTGGTGTCTTGCAGCCAAGCGGCCACTGGTGCAGGGCAGGCGGAATGCTCAGGACATCCTGCGGCAGTTGTGACTGATCAGCAGCTGCGCAGAGTCCACAGGCCCACTAGGCAACCAGCCACCTTAGGTCACCTTCCTTGGCCACCAGTTTTTGCGCTCAGGTCAGGCTGAGTTGAGGGTGTCTGAAAACGCCGGCTTCTCAGCATTCCAATGCGATATTAGAAAAGTTCTGTTTCCACAATAAGCTCTTGGAATGCTGGAAATGGGCACTTCTCAAGACTGGGCATCCCCCGGGCTGGTTTCTCCTTCAAAAGAATGAAGACTTTTCGACACTTTTCGGGCATCCCCAATCTTTTGAGAGTCACCCATCATTGCTACGGGCATCGCGGCGCGGCATAGCGGCGCGTCTCTAAAAGTTCGGGCATCGCGTCAGCCATCACGACTTGGCCGACTGCACGGCATAGTCGGACCAAACCTTGGTGTTGAAAATCACCAGTTGGAATGGGAAAGTCATCTACAACTTGGAGAATGTTCTGCCGCACTTGAAAACCAGCTGCTGAAACAAATCGAGGATACCTATTGATAGCACATCCCAAAGCTGATTGGGAAGCGGGTGAAACAATTGGTTGGGGGGTTCTTGGCTTGGCACTGCGAGTATCAGCTGCAGCACGACCTGGGGGAGCACAGTGGAGTATGATGAATTTCCAGAGATCTCCACGATGTTGACCCATGTTTCAGGTTCCGTGATGCAGTCGTCGCTTTGTGGATTTGATGGAATGGGATAAGTCAAAACAAATCGTGGTACCTTGGACATTAGGCAGCAGGTTTGATGTTTCATGCTCAGTCTCAGGCCAGCATGATGAGCAGCCTGTTCAAGCAGCGCTGCTGGAAATCAAAATCATCATCATCATCATCATCATCATCATCATCATCATCATCTCCAAAACGCTTCCCCCGAACCACTGGATTTGTTTGGCTTTTGCGATTGATCCAAGTGAGACTTGGAGTTTTGGGAATAAAAACAGAAACATTTGTGCCATGCATCTCTGAGTTGCGACCTGCATCCACTGCCGCAACAAACCAGGCCGAACCAGGCCTTGCCCACATCCAGGTATTCGATCGATCCACGGACACCTGCCAGGTTTGGCCAGGTTTCAGGGAATCTCAACTTGAGATGGTTATAGAGGAAAATCCCATGAAAATCCTATGAGAAACATTAAGGAACCGTGGATTTGCCAGCCAAATATGGCATTGGATCAAAATGCGATCAGTACCCAAGTTGACGGATAGTTTCAGAGGTGTTGACCCATCACCATGTGTGCTAGCGTCGAAACATGGTCCGTGGGGTATGGTACCCATCCCATGCCATGGGAATCCAAACATAATGGGTATTAATGAATTGATTCTTCCCATCAATCCAAGGAGTCCTGCATGTTTTCTCTCAAATATAGCAACCCCCAAAAGGATATATAGAAAAGGTATGAACAGTTGGGAACCTGGAAAAATTGGGGGAAAACATCATCTCTTACCACCTGGAAACACGCTTCCCATCTTTTCCCCATATTTTACCCATGATTTTACCCATATTTTACCATCATAGCCATCTTCTTTGGGGGTTCAACGCTTAAACCACTTCCGGTGCACCTGTGGGGGCCGTTGTTTTCGCACCGCGGCACCTGTGGCAACGGAAGATGCCGGGTGGTTTTCCGCGGGACATCAAGTCGTTGGTTGATGGAAAAATACAGAGGAAACCATGGGTTTCCCAATCAAATTAATAGAGGTTTCCTGTAAATTGTATGAAATTGTCCCGTCAACCAACCCCATGATCAACGGAAATCATCTACTTAAGTAGGAAAAGCGCGTGAAAGAAATCTTCCAAGTGGCAGAGGTTTTGTTGTATTGCCATGTTTGATTGACAGAGCAGAAGATGGCGTCACATTTGAGAAAATGGGTCAGCAGCAAGTCATGACGCAGAATCTCGTACGAAAAGAAAAAAAGGACAAAGAAGGAGAGAGAAGGAGCAGAGCAAGAGGCCTTTGCCCAAAGGTATCTTTAAGATTCCAAACCCGTGATCACGCTTCCTGTTGGACCGAAGAGGAGCAGCTCTTATAGCATTGCTGTAGGCAATCACTCTAGAGCCGACGGTCCTTCCTGCTCCATCTGTCCAGCTTCTAAGGTTCTGTCAACAGATTCTGTTCTCCTCAGAAATGTTTCTCTGAACATTTCATCATCTCACCTTATTCAGAAGATATATACACACAGCGAGGAAATACTAGAAAGCCACTTGGCATTTTGGCAGACAGGGGGTGACGAGTTTAATGAACCATTGCACGAATACAGGAACCACCCGATGTTCTCAGAGTTTTTACAATACCGTGAATCTGTGTTTATGAGTTCTATTATGTTATGTTGAGAAATCTAATTTGCAACCATTTCCTGTAACCTTGGTAGATAACCTAGCAAACAACCTCCCCTTTCTAACGATTAGGGACCCTTTTCCGGTGGGAGCTGCACCTCCATCTTCCTTCTTCCGGCTCTCCGTGGGACGCCTGCGTCGCCTTGGTCCAGTTTTGTCATCAAAATTTGGAACTGCAAAGGGGATCAAGCACTATACTCACTGGATTGGTTAATGGGAAAATTTACAGGAAACCTCTATATTGATGGGAAAATCCATGGTTTCCTGTTTCCTGTAGATTTTCCCTTAAACCAATCCAATGATATACCTAATCACTAGGCGATCTCACTATGAGCTTAGGAAAACTTTGATCCAAGTCTGAGCGCTTCACATCTCTTCAACTCTCTTTGGCAAGGCGTCGCTCAGAATATCCTTGCATCAATCTGGAAGAATGCAGAATCAACGAAATTGCAAAGGAAATGATCAACTTCTCCCCACATACCCGGAAATATGGTCTTTAGACACCCTCACAGCATGGGCTAGCATGCTCTTTTTCTGACAACAAAAGATAGTTAAGACTGAAAATGCCAAAAAAAAAAGACACAAAAGTCTCCAGATTCAAGGATATGCAAGATATCCTCCATGTTGACCCAGCCATGCCGCTTGGTAGGCTGTCCAGTCCTGGTCCACTTCATCCAGGCTTTTAGTCGTGCAGGATGAGGGTCTGGAGGGCTTCTGCAGTGGAGGATCCTTCAGTACCTCAGCCGTTTTCCGTTCGAATTGGGGCCCTGAAGCCATGCCAGAAAAACAGCAAGCAAAATGGGAGAGTTACAGTTGAAGGAACAAAAAGCATTGGCCGAAGAATTCCCAGTGTGGATGTCCTCACTTTGAAACTCAAGCTCCAGGATGGTGAAAGCGGAGTCTGGCACAAAAACATCAATGAAATATATTGAATCACTATATATATATATATTATATAATAATCCGTAGCTCATCCGGTGGCAAGAACATGCTGAAAACCAGGGCTGCTGGCAGTATTTTCCTCCAAGCGCATCAGCTTGCGCCTGGGTAGAAGCCGCGGACATCTATGGGAGGCCCTAGTTCTTGGCACATCCTGGGCACCCGGGCCATCGTTCCAGGCGGTCCTTGTCACCAGCGGCAAGGCACGCCCCTGGGACGAGCAGACCAAAAGAATCCATTTTGGGCAAAAAGTCATGGAATGTCATGGAGTTTTTTCTGGTTTTCTGGCAAGCCGTTCCATTTTTGTTCGGTTGCTTGGTTGGTCTTTCAAGCTTGGGGCAAATGTACCAAGCCGTCCAGTTTGCCCAGCCCAACTCCAGATGATTTGTCACACATCCGGTCACGAGTCTCGCCTGCCACGGTGTTGTAAGTCACCTGACAAGCCACCGCGGGATTCGGCTGAAAAAAGGCGATCACATCAGGATTTCTAGACCCCAGAGAGAAAGGCAAATGATCATCAAAAATGCTGGGACATCACCTTCCCATCTGTTTTGGGCACCCCTACACCCTCTAAATTCAATACGGAAACGGCTATGGCTATATCCAAGTGCGGAAAATCATCACAGCCCAACCCCATTGAATTGGCGAGGTCCAATATCAAATAATTTGTATCTGCCCAAAACGTTGGGATTCAACGTGAATTTCACCCTCCAAGATCCCAGGGTTTCATCATGGAAAGTGGCCATGGGGGAGCCCAAAACCTCGCCTCGTTGGCCTGCAGACCTGCAGCTGCCATACGTTCCAACCAATATCCCGCCAGATCCAACTCCCCCTGGCGCGATGGCGATGGCGCGGTGGAACTTCGGTGTGTTTCTGAAAAAAGGACTTCTGGATATGATATTCTATTCCATGTTCTATTTTAAAATATGTAGTATGTATTCTTTTGAAACATCAAACCTCCACTGGGTGTTTTTTTCACACAAAAATTGCTTTACAGCTGGGTTTGCTTTGGGTAAGAGCCATTCCAAGGCCAACTCCACGCCTTCTGCACGCACGCCTTGATGACACTGCTGTAGCCTCGGCAGGGCGTCGACCTGCTCGACTGGGGACGAGTTCAAATGCGGGAATCAGTGGATTAGCTTACCCTCTGGTAATTCAATGTAGCTATTGAAAATGGCCATTTATAGGGGATTTTCCCATTAAAAATGGTGATTTCCCATAGTTAGTTTACCAGAGGGTAAGGGAAATGTGTACAGTAAACCATGGATTTTACCATGACATATTGGTAGGTTCCTGTAGGTTTTTCCTCACACCAATTCTGGGAGGACCTTCTATGAAACCCCAAGATGTTGCAAATCCCCTATAATTTCTCATGTGAAACCATCCAACCACCAAAATTCCTTGATATGCTTGATCCGTTGCCGACCCAAGGGTCCAGCTGACTTCATCAGCTTGAATGCCCTCACTGAGCATCTTCTCCTCAGAAGACATCATCGGTAGGGAAATCCCTTGCTAGACATACATATATGGAAACGGTATGATATGGTCCACAACCATATCCATGCGCATATGTATGTGTGCATTCATGCATGCATACGTATAGGCATATAAAATATGTCTATATGTATTATACATATAGATATGCATAGATGTACACATAGGTACAAAGACCCACAAAGTAGTGGCTGTGTCACCAGCAACAATGGATGCACACCTGTTGCAATCCACATGGAGCAGCTGCACTGGGAACCTCACCAACCAAGTCTCTGCACGCTCGATGTCTCTGCGTTGTGCGCAAGCCTCTGACTGACTTTGATTTGGGCATCCCTTGAACGAAGCACACAGCATCATCTTCAATGTGAAGACCTCCTTTGTCTTCTCATTCTTCAAAGAAGATTGGAATCTGAACTGCATGTTCATCATCGTCTACATTCTAGATCAAATATGAAATTGGGATGTTTGCAGTTTTTCATGCTTCATCATCTTGGCCAGGGAACTGCTGCAAAAGGGGAGACAAATCACAGATTTTGAGAAGCTCTTGTCAAAAGTCTCTGGAAGCCTCCTGTTGATTCCTATTGTGAGTCTCTCCTTGGCATGGATACAACATGATACAACATGATACAACCATAGCTCCAAACCGCTCCAAATCGCTCCCTCCATTCACCATTGCACCGAAAGTCTATGCAGTTTCACGGCCAATCTCTGTTTTTTGCTGGGCTGCCAAGCATTAATGACGCTGTTGTAGCTGAAGGCATCTGTCTTCACTCCAGCAGCAAGCATTTTTTCCAGCCACATCTCCTTAGCAACTCCAGGAACAAGGATATAATAATCACTTCATGAACTTAACTGATATCTGAGTAGAGCAACCCCAAAAAAGATAGAGAAGCAATTGGCATCAATTGGCCCCTGTATGCTGCTATTTCAGCCGGTTGTGACTTTTCTGCATCTTTTTTGGGGTCGAACCATTTCTGGATCAAACCGTCAAGGCACCGCTCTGCTGACGCGGCCCTTTTGAGCACAAGCATTGATGACGCTGTTATAGCTCACCTCACATGGGGATCATGGAGTAGCCATGATACCCTGACCCTGAGCAGCCGGTAAATGGGTCTGAAAACCATACCAAATATCCCGCAGTGTCGTTGGGTATTTTGGAAAAATGATGAGTCACCAGTGGATTTGGAGGTACTCGATTGTTTGACAAATCCAAAAGGATGTTCATCCCCAAACATCTCAGTGCTCTGGAAAAGGGTTGATAGGGCCCATCCACTTTGACCTATCGCTTCTATATGACTAATATGTTAAACATATTTAAAATCCTAAGGGAAACTTTGAAAGCAGTTGAGTCAAATCCCCAGTTTCAGTGGCTTAGATTTGGTGAGTCAAAATCCCCACCACCAGCTAGCAAGCTGCATCCGGGATAAATCTTGGTGCCTCATTCGCTTGCACGCCAGCTTCAAGCATCCGGCCAAGCCTCGAGTCAGATGGATCTAATGCTGATGGGATCATCTAAAGACCTACTCATCCACTAAAAACCCTCAGAATTTCTGACCACGTCCTGCCGTCATCACCAGTTGCATCGCGGCTCCATGGACCCCCGGGCTCCCCAACCACATCTCCGCACGCTCGACGTATCCCGTCTGGGCGCAGGCATTGATGACGCTGTTGTAACTGACCTGCAGCGACGGCAAACAGTCAAGCGGCCAAGCAGGGAAGCTCCAACTGGTAGCTGCAGAGGTGCACAAAACACTAGTTCTACGCATTTTGATTCAAATATACGAATTTGCAATGCGAACATTGCTAGGGATCAAAACCCTGGCGCCTTGGTGAACATCAAAATAGCTGTAGATGGATGTTCGTGCCACTAAATCTGGTATCACAGTTTTTGATCCATCCCCAAAGATCATTTTTTGGCCGGGCGATCTATTGGTCAGGCTATGTCATTCATCTGCTGTGACCAGCCAAGAAATCAAAAATCAAAATGCTGTCAATCCAAGCACTGCTTGTGCCTGCCTAGCGGATCGGCCTGTACACTGTGTGGATTTGGCGTGCGTGGTGGGCTTGCTTGCATTTCGGCACCTTACCCTCCAAGCCAAGTGACTTGCAAAAGTCGTTGCAAACATCATGTCTTCTGCCCCTCCTCTCCAAGATCAGAAGGTCCATAAGATCCAGAGACCTTGCTCAAGACGGCGGGGTCAGAAAATGCGTAGTAGTTGCTGCTCCCATCAGTTTTCTTGATGCCACCTGGTAAGCCCCTATGACCTGGAGGTCGCAAATCAAATGCTTGCCGTTGCTCTCAACCACCCCGTGTTGGAATTGAACTTCTTGAAATCACCGTAAATGGGAAGTTCCACTGTCATCAATTCATCCTGCAAGACCTTTGTTGTCGTTCCATTCAACTGATTCTTCGAGCTTGAGACGAGGGTTCCAATACGAAAGAACAAGTCAAGCGGTTCTTTACCTCTCACTGGGCGATGTTTCTCCTTGAAGGCTTTTGCATATTGCTGCGCCAGCTTTTGTGCGGCAACATCCTTCTCTGTGATACGGATTCCACTATTGTATTTTTTAGCCTTGATGAACTTCAAGACCAACTTCTCGCCGGGTTTGAACCCGCAGAAATCTCCTGTTCCCTCTACCTTAGCCATGTAAGCTTCCTTGAACGATCCTTCACCAAGCTTGTCCTCCCATTTCCATGTCAGCAAGGCTTGTCGAGCAATCCTATCCACTCCTGGCTGCGTTTTGGCCACACCTATCCATGTGGGCGAAAGCACCAAATATGAGAAAATCACTCCCAAACACAAGGCCCGTGAGTGGCGCATGAAACCCATGGTTCTGGACAACCTCTCTCGCTGGCTCCTGGGAAAACGAGGAAGAGCAGCGGCGGCTAAGCTGATTGCTTGAGCCAAATGTCATGTATGTCATTTCTGCAATCTCAAAATGGTCCAGCAATGACATCCTCATTTCCCGCTGCAGCTTCCCTACATGCCTTTGCCAGAAATGGTAGGTATACCGGTATACCCAAAAAAAATACCAGTTGGAAGTGATGATGATCAACCTCTTTCTTTGCCACAAAAACTGGAAGATATCCGGTTTTCCCTCTTTTTTGGACAGACCCCAGATGACCATAACATGACCAAAACCATCGGCTCGCTTCCGTTGCTCCCACCTCGTTGGGTTTCAGATCATTGTCTTGCATCCAAATGAGCCATTCTTCCGCCTTCTGGGGTCGCCTGGAACCAGCTTGGTGCCAGGATGGTGGTATCATAGGAAGCCCCAAGAAAGGATAGAAAAGTTAAATCCAAGTGAAATAGTGGTGGTTGGTAAATTGCGGTTCTATCTTTTTCCGGCTATTCTAACCCAGTCACTTGGTTTTGGTTCTAAGATGTTATTAGTCCATTCGCCCAAGCTGTATCAAACCATTACGGAACTTGCAATAAGATTGTGAAAATACAGGCGTAGCTGCCATTCCACCTGCTCACTGAAATACTCCAATCTATTGGTACATGTAGAAACTGGCATAGCACACTCAACTTGGAGGCTTTAATAAACTCACATGAAAAATATTGGCCAATGGAGATTCATCATCTATTCTTGGGGATGGAAAAAGGAACAAACATCTAAATAATTAGCGATCACTGCAACAATAGCAATAGTGTCAGTAATAGTAGTAGTAACAAGAAATAAACTAGTAACAATTATAATTACAATAATAAAGAAGTGCATGTCTAAACCATCAACCTGCCAAGTCCCCAAATATGATGCGATTCTATAATTGGCCTGGCTTTTGCAAAGACATTGATCGCCGCATTGAGGTGAATTCGGTTGGGCCTCGGTCACATCCCGTCACTGACAAACCCCAGCCGTTGGCGAGGTTCCCATGAAAATCCCAAAAAACATGCAAATGATTGAGGGTAAAGTACATGGGTTTACACATGGGAAATGATAATCCCATGATAATACGTACACCAGCCTCCTTTTGACCCACTGAGGTCTTAGCTTGATGTTCCGTGCCGACATTTCGGCAAAGACCGCATCAACATCCCACCTTTTCGCGGTCCGTTTCCAGGGCGTGTCTGAAAAAGGGGTATATACCCCATGCCAATGTGATGCGATTCGGAAAAACACCAACAAAAAAAACACTGAGGATTATGGAGGTTCTCCCAAATTCTCGGAGAATTTAAACCCAGTTACCCTCTGGTAAACTAACATAACTATGGGAAATCACAATTTTTAATGGGAAAATCCACTATAAATTGCCATTTTCAATAGCTATGTTAGTTCACCAGAGGGTACATCATATTGTTGCTTAGATCAGATATATCCCAAGAATACAGCCCAGGAAATCCCTGGAAAATATCCCCATGGTTCCCGCACCAGCGACGCTCACGAGCCAACTTGGCCAAAATGGAGGTGAAGACTCCAGGGCCTGAAGCCACAGATGGTCATCTTCAGCATCTCAGAGCATGAAAATATGATGCACAAAATCATATATCATATAAATATCATATAACTATACATGATATAATTAGATAAATAGAATTAATTATCGATGTCAAATAGATAGGGAGTACAGTAAATCTTATGTGAGGTTTTGGTGGTTAAATTGGGGTTGGTAATTTTGACTCTCCGGAAGGAGTCAAGAGTGAAGAGAATGGACTTGAGCCGACAGACTACAAAGGAAGGAAGAAAGAGAGTGGTGCAGCCCTAGGGTTTTGCAGGATGCATCAGATTTGAAACACACCTAATAATCACTCTATGCTTCTGATTCTACTGTTGGTGACAGTGCGCTTGCATCGTGCGTGGCAAACTCAGATTGACTCCCCCCGATCATATCCCGCCTGAATTCCTGGGCATTGAAGCTAAGGAGTGTGGAAATCGCACCTGAACAGGCAAAAGGGTGTCATGACCCAAGGCAATTGTCGCATTTCTCCAACTCATCCAAACTTTAAATCTGCAAGGACTTGGTGCCCCTGCATCCTCTTCACGACGCTCTTTGTCTTGCCTGGCGCTCATGCTGATTGGATCTCAGCATCAAATCTGTGGCAAAGTCACATAAATCATCAATACTCCAATGACATGCCCATCTGTCACAAAATCTTGTCGTACTGCCAGGACTTCCTTTCCAAGGAGCCATGAAACCAACACGAGCAGCATCATTTTCTGCCACCTTGCCTCGTCTCCCGTTTGCTTCCATCTTCTGGCACATCAATGCCAGAGTCCAAATTCGACACCATTGAGGCTGTTAGCCTGACAGCAACCATTTCATCTAAGGCCAAATCATCAGCCACCAACTCCCCGCTCGCCTCTGCACATCAGCTTCCCTTGGCTGAACTAGACGACGGATGGCCCGAGAGCGAAGAGAAGTATAGTGAGATATGTAATTGTGAAAATCGTATAACATGAAATATATAAAGGGAAACAGAAGAAGNAACTAGACGACGGATGGCCCGAGAGCGAAGAGAAGTATAGTGAGATATGTAATTGTGAAAATCGTATAACATGAAATATATAAAGGGAAACAGAAGAAGAAGTCTCATAGAAAGAAGATGTCAATAAATAAGGCGCAAATAAAAAGAGATTGAGGAGTATGTGAAGATGTGAAGATGTGTGATGTGAAGAGATGAAGATGTGCATTT
>BGPT01004032.1:0-22888 GCA_003297045.1 Symbiodinium sp. clade C Y103
TAAATGGCCTCTAGTGCTCATGTCCTTTAATTTTTATCTCCTTGAAAGCTCTTTACGACTCCAAGAGGCAGTTTTTCTATTTCTAAATGACCTCATGTCCCCAATTGGACTCACTCTCTAAATGGCCTCTAAACCCATGTTTCTTGCTTTTTTTGCTGCCGTCATAGCGTGTTATTCGAAAGAAAAAAGGCATGAAATCGAGACAGCAACAACATTTAGCAACAGGTGAGCGAGCCAATATGAGATTTTTCTTTTGAAAAAAAGGCTATGACGGCACTAAAATGGGCAAGAAACATGGGTCCCTTGCCATCCGGTTCCAGATCCCAGATTCGAACTGGTTTTCGTTACATCCTTCTCAGGTATATATATATATATATATACATAGCTATTGTGGCACATGATTGTACATGCGCTGAACATCCTGTATTCAGTCATCAACATACTTTCCTTCATCCACTCAGCCCTCCAGCTGCCCGTGCATGGCAGGTCAGGCAGACGATGGATGCCGCCAAGCTGGCGAAGGCCAGGAGATCAAGTTGTGCAACTTGCTGGGGGCCGAAACACAATGAACATAGCATGACCATCACTGAACTCTTCAGGGTTTTTATAGGTTATTGAAACCTACTGAATTTTTTCAGAAAGAGATGAAATGAGCATCGGATTCTTGAGTTCCATTAGGGCAAGGACGGACCACGGAATCTAAAAAGTACTCGTACATGAAATGTAGCACATGTTTAGTATATTATTTATTATTTTGGATTTGTGTTCCCGGGGCCTGGCCCTGGAGGCCATCATGGAGATGAAGAAACAGGAGCGCGACAATCGGGTCAAGGAGACCTTTTCAAAGCGAAGGAGCCGGGAGAAAACACTCGGAATGCTATGGCTCAAAATCCTTCACCCCAGGAGAAATATGGTTGAAAACAGCAAATCAATGGTAAGAATATGTGAGAATGGCCAATGTGCAGGTCCGCTTGTTCACTTTTGAGTTGTCCAGACATGTGGACAACCTTGGACCTTGACACTATTTTGTCTTGCCACTGGCAGCGCGCTAGTTCAGCATGATGAAAGTGTGCACTGAAGCTGTGTAGCATCAAGGTTTCCAGACTGCTGTGGACTCGACTCCACCACTGCGCCAGGAATTCTCTCAAGGAAGCAGCTGCTTTTACCGCCCAAGTGTTTGGAAGGACAGCTGTGGTGGAGAAAGCATGGATGTGAGCAATATATCTCTTTTCAGCAGCACCACTTTTCAGCAGCGCCACCTTAGATAACGACTTCATGGTTTTGCGGGGTGGATGGTGGCACCCTTCTTTCAGGAATGATCATGTATATAATGCGGTATGATAATGTATAATATGCATTAATATAGTACAAAACATGCGTAATTCATAACATTTTAGAACAATATGCACGCAAAATAGTGTCTGTGTCCACACCTTTACACGCAGCACCTAGCAGTGTGGGAGGAAAAAGCTCTATCCAAAGCAAAAGGGTCCAAACGGTTCCAGATTGGCAGGAAATCCTCAGTGAACCTTGGGGAAGCTGAATCATCTGATTCGCCCGGAATCCCATCGGCGCATGGGAGAGGCCTTGACGCTTGGATTCTGGAGAGTGGAACTATAGTATGGAAGTCTGGAAGGTAGCATCAACGAGCCTTCATCTTCAGTTTTAAAAACTTTTCCGACGTGTTTTAGCATGTTTTAGCAATATTCATCAAATTTAGCAAGGCGTCCATCACAAACTGACAAACTGGACCTGCAATGCACTGCAACTCAGGGCTTCTGAAGATGCGAAGTCCCAAGGTGTTAAGTCGGCGTTCGAACCTTACAGATACGTGCGATGTGCGATGTGAGAGCTCGGGTGAGTTTCAAAAAGTTGTGCCGATCCTGAGCCATGACATCGTAATCATGATACATCCAATGCCCTCCTAGTAATTCCAGGTGAACAAGGCTGAAAGTTTTTTTTTCGCGAGAAAGGGTATGTATCAGATGGTATCATATGGTTTTCAGGATCTTTCAAGCATTGTTTGCAAAGTGTGCATACACAGTACTTTTGTGCTCTGGCAGACATTGACAGCCGCTGTCTCAACTGCCATAGTCCAGAGAGCGGATTTTGTTGGTTTCCCATTCTGAGTTCCAAAACAAACAGGACGTGTCATTAGTGCTCCAACTCTTTTAGAGCTTCGTGCGCACCCTGGGTGTTAGAAAACGCAGCACTACCAACCCGTTCACGTGGCTTCATCGCTGAGGATGACCCCATCGACGCAAAAGTCAGCGAAATCAAAGGAAGAAACGCCAAGAGCTGCAGCTCCAGCGGTTCCCCCAAAGTCTGGAGCTGATTTTGCTGCGTATTCCTATATTATATATATATAATCTATAATCTATATATATATATATATATATTATTGTATAAAATATCGTTGCAGGATGTTAGATTTCACCACTAGATATACCAAGAGTGTCGGGGCCAGCTGCTAGGATGCATGGGGATCGTTGGATGAGGAGTTGGTGTGTCCCATGTGTTTATGTAGGGTTTGGAACATGAGGAATGCAGGGGAGTCTGGATGTTCCATTCGATTCCTTCACCTTGGTTTTGCATGTTTGGCCCCTCCCCATGAAGCGTCCATTGGCCTTCAAGGCCGGCGCTAAAAATCGGAAGCGGAGGGAACAAAGGTGGCAAGGCTGGAGATATTTCAACATCATTTTGGGTTCAGAAAGGATGGGAAAGGTCCTTTTGCTCCTTGCGCTCCTTGTGGTCCCTGCGACCAAAATCATGATGAGTTGGAAAGAACAGCTACCAACTGGGCAGCCCTAAGCTCTGCAGTGCACCTCCCAGGCCCTGTGGGGCAAGGTGCGCAATGCCACCAACCAGGTTCGCAGTGTGGAATCGTCGATGGTACTTGTAGGATATGTAACGATATGTCGGATAGTATGCTTCGAAGGAGACCATGGATAGTGTTATAGGACTGGGATAATATGTAATGTCATGCTCTTTGTGTAGATATATATTTATGTGTAAATATATAATTATATTTTATGAATATATATAGCAATAATTACATGTGTTTGTATGCATATTGATTAACATACACATATATGGGTGCGTACAGTGTACAGATGTATTATTGGGTTTTTGTGGCATTGCTGCTTGTCTCTGTATATAAGACTTCCGACAATGGAGCAGGCCGTCAATTGACAAGCAGTTCCCTTGACACCTAATTAGAAGATTTGAGTGTGTGTGGAGTCTTTGTTTGGCCATTATGATTGATGGTCAAACATATTCAAAGTTGACATGCTTTACATGATGACATGCTTGACATGATGACATGCACGTGTCCTCCTGGAAACATATTGTTGTGCCGCCAGAGGAATTTCGACATTGTATATGGTATCCTTTATGCTATCATGTTGTTTTGAATTGTTTTTAAAAACAACGTCCTTTGCAAGTTGTAGAAAGTTGACATCAGAAATGGTTGGCTGTATAGTTGTATGTCCATCTTCTGTGGACAACACTTGTCGATGATGTTGATGAAAATTGCTGTTTGCAACGCTACTGTGGGCAGGCTGCGGTACTGGCAAAGACTGCGACCGTCCTGGAGTCCCTTACAGACACTTGGTGCAACGGGCTAGAACAAGATGCTTGCTGAGGGGGTCCATCCAAGAGGCAAAGAACGGAGTGTTCAGCACTCAAAGTGCTTCAGAAACGTTTCAAATAAATTGGTATAATGACGTCACCATGACGTCACCACGCCACCACAACATCACCACGACATCAATGGAATGGTGCTCAGTGAGGGTCACTATCCCGACATGAGCCTTATTTTAGGCTGCACTGGTGAGTTGGTATAATTTATCGAGATACTACTGCCTCATCCCAAACAAACAGAAGATGAATGAAGATGATAGAATGTTACAGTATCATTGTTTTTGATACCCGAATAGTATCATATAATACAATATACAAACATGTAGATACTGCTCCTCATTCCTCATAGGCCGTATCATTCGCTGGGTATATTGGCCTTGGCAGATATGACCTCAGCCCAAATCTGTGGCATCCTCTGATCAGCAGGGCCCGCATGCCGAGGGGGTGGCTAGTGCCGAGAGGGCCAGAAAGGCGAGGGTCCAGCAGTTGATGCTGCTGATGCAGTAAGAGAGGGCAGGGGATGGAGAATGCTGGAAACCTTAACCGTGGTGGGGCATGGTGGGTATGACTCTATGCCTACTTCACGTCTCCCCGCAAGCAGGAAAAGAAGAAGGTCCTCCTCCGCGTCGGCTCTGTTAGCATCTCTGTTGCACTTTGGATCTCTCACTCGATAGCACCCAGTTTTTACCACACGTGTTGGTGCTATGTTTTGAGGTTAGGATATAGTAGCATACATGGTACACGTTTGATCGTGTTTGGTTTTGGTTCGGGATCATTCCATTCGTTGTGAAATAGCGTACAATAATTACGGGTTGCTTGCAAATTTGCGAGTCAGAGAGTGACGTTTTCTGCATCGAACCAGACGATAGTCAGCCAAAGACACTGGTTTGAAAAGCTGGCCGCTCAACAGCAGTCTCGACTCGACCATGATTCCTGAGGTGCATTCCAATACTTTGGAGACAAGGAAGTTTGCAACTCGCAGGTGTCAAGTGATGGTCAGTTTTGCTGTCGCCCTGGCTGGACCTACGTTTAACTTTTGGGCACAGAGTTGTTCATAGTGTTCATACATGTTATAGTCTTTGCATTGAATCGTGATTTGTTAATATGTGTTAGACATTGCGTTTTGGCATCCATGTAGTTAGTCTGGGTACGAATCTTGCTCCGGATGCGACGGTGTCTGGAAAACTGTATCGATGAGAAAAAGACGTGCAAATTCCCAAAGCTTTCACAGAAAGGACCCTTCCGAGCAAGTTGAGTTCGTAGTAGTTGCTGTTGAATAAATGAGGTCCGTACTTTCCATCAGTCCGGGGGATGCCACCATGCTTTGCTTTTAATGCTCCTTGGTCGATGATCATGACTCTTGCAATGGCGCCTTGCCAGGTTTTTCCTTGCAGCCTCATGAGCGATCCAATTGCAGATATTTACATCATGAGTAGGTGCCGGGCACCCGTGCCATACAAACTGATCGGATGTTAGGCACTGTTGCGAGCAGGGTGGATCTATAATCTATACGGTCTGTTAGAAGTGTTGCAAAAACTGACATACGATGGTTGAACATCATGGTTTTGTGTCAAAGAAAGCGCCACATGCACGCAAGAGAGAACGACAACTACAAGCGCCCACTGCATTGCTTTTTTTTTTCTCGCCCGGTCCAGGCATGACATCCTGCGGCGTTTGCCAAAGAACCTTCAAGGCGTGATCTTCACGCAGGAACTGCAGGCAATGGGAGCGAAGGGTGGGGCTGTTCAATGCTGGAGGGAATGTTTTGGCATGTATTGGCCCAAGGTACATCAACTTATATCAACTTGGATTTTGGGGGCACATACCCAAATGGATCCAAATAGATCCAAATAGATCCAAATAGCAAGATATATTTTCAGTGATTCATTCACATGGTGACAGTGAGCAATGAATACAGCTTCGACAAACAATCTAAAGACCGTTTAAATGTAATTGATTAACTGCTTGGTCGTGCAGTGAGGAGTTGGTATGATGTTTTTGATGTTATTTTGTGATCCAATACTGGGCATGATTGGAATTTTGAATTATAGACCTTATAGACTTTAGTGATGCAAACTCTCGGTAGGGATGATTGGTGATGGCTGCAAAGTGCCCGCATGTGCCCACCATAACCCACCAAGGACGTACCCAGACGTCCCCACAGCGCCATGCCCAGAGCGAGCCGACGGACGGAGAACTGGTGGACATGCTGCGGCAGAACGAGTGGAGCACTCTGTGGATCTCAGCGTTTTCGGGTCGACATTGATCGTTTCGCTTGGAGTAACGGTACCCTGAGGGATTGATGATCGATGGTTAGTTAGCAGAGGAATGAGGAGGATGGTGATGATGAAGAACAGGGCAAAATGGTGCGGTGGGGATCATTAGCGGCGAAAGGTCGTAGAGAATTGTTTTTGATAATGGTTTTGATGGTGCTGATGCTCATTGCAGTTTTGGTGCTGCAGCTAAAGATGGAGTCTTATTTTATTGCTTAATGATGCACTGATGTCCACTTTGAGAGTGGCAGGTGGTGGCTGCACTTGCACTGCAGTGTGCACCCTTGCTCCTCTTGCAGAGATTTAACAACATATATCATCATATATCACATAATGCATCATAATACTGAGACACACCCGCAGAGTTTTGAAAAGCAAAGAGTCATTGTCGAGACTCTGATAAGGCGATGGTTCACCTTTCGGCGAAGCATGCACGGAGAGGTTCTCATGTGCCGAGACCAGGAGCCGGGGCAGTATGACATGGCCGGCATGTCTCTGAGCAAGGAATTGGAATTTAAAGAGTACTGAAGTATCCGTGGGTGTGCACATGTGTGCACATATATATTATGTATATATATATATACACATATGTGTATATATATATATGAATGCATATGTATATATATAATATATGTATATATATATATAAATCACATATACATATATATATATATTATATTAAATATGTGTGTATATGTATATGTGTACCTATATATTTGAATGTATATATATATATACACATGTATATATATATATGTGTGTATATATATATATATGTATGTATAAATATAAATGTATCTGTGTATAAATATATATATATATATGTATCTGTATATATATATAATATATAAAAATAAATATGTGATGATATACATATATGTCACATTATATCATGTATCCAGTAGAAAACCAGATGAAAGCAGCAAAGCCTGTCGGGGCAGCCCCTTGGACCATCTTGAACCAACTTGCAGCGGCAGGAGCGTGGTGGAGCTGTGAGGGCTGACACCTCCATCAAGAGAATCGATGCGGGGAGCTCAGCAAAGCTGGGCATTCAGAGTTAGGAATGGTCTAAACAAATTCTTTCACTGATTATTGAGGAATGTGGTGTCACAATTTGTTTCATTGATTTTGATTGTTTTCTGTACCAGTCATGGCATGTCGACCTTTCCTGAGGCCATTGCCAATTTCGAGTTCTTGGGTGGTACAGCTCAGGGGTGTGATGCTTCTGATGGGCTTAAGCAGCTGATATAGGTAGGAAAATTATAGGAAATAAATTGAGACATATGTATAATTTGGAAAGGTTGAAACGTTCACAGTTGATCATAGTTCGTCGCAGATCATCACAGTTCATATTTTCCTCCGGTCCCTGAGGTGTGAACCCACACGGGCCAAATGCTGCACGGACCCTACCGCCGCCGAGAAAAACTCTAGGCGAGAAAATGCCAATATGTTTTTTTTCCCATTCGAAGCCTTGAATGGAGGGAAGAGGATTGAGGCGGTGGTGATAGATGGAATGTGCTGGTGATGCTGCATCCTGTGCGTTCGCAGCAGGGTGAGCCGGCATTCTGGCATACTGTATACGACATGCTTGTAATCGTTGCCCACTGCCCACAAGAGAAAGATCAGTACGGATGTGCTCTAATGGGAGGTGTTTGACTAGAATTTGAAGCAATGCCAAGATTAGTATGGATATTATGTAAGGTTGCAATATTTGTAGACGTGGGTCATGTAAGGGCACGTTGCTTTTGGATTTGTACCTTTCTCTTGCCGTTTCACATTTTGAATACCTCAAGAATCTCAAACAGTACTTGCATCCTGCCACTGCACCAACAAGAAAAGCAAGGTAGAGTGATAGTGAGCACAGAATGTACAGACACGTTTTTACCGATAGTACTCCCAACGTTCAACCGCGCTTGCTCGACCGTCTCCCAAAGCCGTTTGCACCGTGGCAGGCGTCCACTTGACCGCCAAAGACGAGGAGCTGTTTAGTCAGACCTCCGCGCGGCCGGAGCTCTCAGTTGGCTCATGTTGGCTCTTTGGGTCATGCGGTTCATGGGTTTGGGATGAAGTGCAGAGAGTGCAGAGAGTGCAGAGTGCAAAGCTGTTTGCTGGGTGACTCTGTGAGAATCACAGTGTTTTGCGTAGGGCCCTGACACAGAGGGTTTTTGTTGGGGCTGGCTAATTTGACATAAACATTTCACTACGCATCACATGCTGTAATTATTTTTACTTCGCCTATGCTCGCCTCCGGCTGAAAAGATTGGGATGTGGACATCGGTCAGGTCCGCCAGCTCAGACTCCAAGGTTCTTGCGGCGCTTCGACAACCTGAAGAGAGACCCAGGCAGACTCCAAGATCTCCCATGATCTCCCTGTCTTGATCGTGATTTCACATGATTTCACTTCAGAGGACCTCACCATTGTGATTTTCAAATTCACTTGCAGTTGCTGCCGGAAGGAATTTGCTGTGAGCAAGTACGTACAGCAGCGTACAGCAGTGAGCAATCAGCAGCTGTGCCCTTGAGGCTTGCAAAAGGCCTTGCGCAAAAACGGTGCATGGGAACGGCTCAAAAATGGCATGCGCAACCAGGAGACACACTGGGGAGCAGTTTGGACATGCAGTTCCTACATACGGTTTTGAATGTTCTTCCGAAAGAGCATGAAATACCAAGGCAACAAAAGGTGCCCTTCAAAGTTGGTGTTTGAAGGACTCCTTTGATCCAACTCAAGTTCGATTTGAGCAGCAGTGGCCGGCAGCCCAAGCACTGGGAGCTAAGGTTGATGGTGATCATGGTGATCATGGTGATAATGGTGATCATGGTGATGGTGATGATGATGATGATGATGATGATGATGATGATGATGATGATGATGATGATGATGTGTATGTGTATGTGGTTTTTCATGTGGTGGTGTATGTGGTGGTGTATGTGGTGGCGTATGTGGTGGCGTATGTGGTGGCGTATGGCGTATGTGGTGGTGTATGTGGTGGCGTATGTGGTGGTGTATGTGGTGGTGTATGTGGTGGTGTATGTGGTGTATGTCTTTGACTTCGTCAGCTTCGTGACTACATTCATGATAGCAAGTTCTCAAAAGACAATGCCATGACTATGCCGACAATTCTGATGGATGATGGATGGTTTGCAGCTGAGCACAGTTTCCAGGTCCAAGCTTCAACAAGATCCAGTGAGTCTGGAGTTGGAGAACTTGGAGGAAACCTTCAGGACGGGCCCCAGAGTATCCATGAGTACCCCGCAGATGTCGCGAGCAAGCTTCAAAGAACGCTAGATGCCCAATGTAGCTTGCACTGGCAGGTAAGGTACCTGTATTATATGAGATATGAGATTGTATTGCACAGCCTGCAGCCTGCAGGGAAGGAGCGTAGAAATATGTAGAAACCTTTCGAAACCTGGGAGCACTAAAGCTAAAGCGGAAGCTCTACTTGGGGAGGATGACAGGCAAGCAGGCCAGGGTGAGGTTCCGCCATGCGCAGGATTCCTGAAGTTCGGGTCTCAGCAATTTAGTGGCTCTCTGATGGGCAGGTGGTAGCTTGTTTATGTAGACATTTGGATTATATACTTTTACTAGAAATAGTGATACAGTGACAACCGAAAATAGCCTTGATATGTCTTGACGACATATTGTCATCAATCATCGTATACATAAAGAAACATCTATTGTGATTTCAGTGCTCAGCCCATGGTGTGGGAAGATTTGGGAAGAACATGTTGTAGCAAGGCTGATGAGATCGAAGAACTGCGGCGGAAGGACTAGTGGGAGCTGGTGGGGAGGATTCCGAGCAGGGAATCCAAGGGAAAACTGCCTGCATGGCCTGCATTGGTTCTCTCGTGCTCTTTGGGTCCCATGTTCATTCTGACTGTTCTGAATCAAATCATTTGTGATCCAACGCTGTCACGTATGGCCTTCCAGCCTCCATTGCTTGCAAAAGATAGACACAGGACGTTGCAATGCATTGCTTATCGTCATGTCAGACCAAATCTGGAAGAGCCCTTGCGCCTGCAAGTGCAGGATTCAGAGTTTGGTGATTGGCATCGCCATGACAGGTTCGCAGCTTGTGGACGTTTCATCCATTTACATCCATTTCCATCAAAGTTGTCACTGGAAAGGGTCCAGAGCAGGACTGAAAATGAATTTGCAGCATTTTGTAGCTATTTGCAGCTATTTCAAGGCTATTTCCATCTCTCACATTCCTAGATGCTGCCAGGGCACTTGGCGGTACCATCTTGCCTGGACTGGATTTGGCTGACCCGTTTGTGGGATTGTGAAGTGCTGCTCGCAGAAGTGTTTTTGGACAGTATGATGTATAGGTCGTTCAATGTAGTCAAGAGTAACAGTCAGTTGTGACAAACAAAAGCCGCTTGTTGCTTTCGAGCTGATCTCTCACGTGTGGCATTTGAGGAAAAGACAAGCTGTTCAGAAACATGCCAAACGTTCAGCATCAATCATCAGTTGGTCTCAAAGTCAAGTCATTCGCGGAGAAGCAATCTGACTCTACTGAGGGAATGAGATCAATTGAACCGAATAGCATGGAAAGTGCGGGTGGGTTCTGTGAACGTACTAGCTAAACACACCCAATCCATGGAATCCTTCGATTGCATTTGAACGGGAGTGCAATCACACTTCGTGGAACTATATGCTTCAGTAGCAATTCAGGACTCATTTCTGTTATTTCTGTTGGCATCGTTACAATGGCCATCAATGGCCTTGCATCAGCTGTTCCGATTTTGCAGGACAGCTGGATGTCTCGGAAGGCCCATGTCTTTCGTTGCAAACTTGGTGATCCGGATTCGATTGAGTGCAGGAAACTTGTTCAGCTATGCGGGATTATGCGGGCCAGTGTGTGCCAGTGTGCACAACACATGAATCACATGGATGCCTATTGTATCTCTACTAGAGTGTTTGTCACCATGCAGTCATGAACTGCAAAATGTTTAAGATCAAAAATTCCTACTGACCATTGAAAAGCACTTTCAGAGCAAAGTCCCTCAAACCTCGAACGTAGAACGTAGAACCGTGAGAATGGTCTGGAAAGCTGAATCTTTGGCCCTCTAATGGGAACTGATTTTTGTGCACATCTTGGTCCGCCTTTGGGTAAAGACCATTGGAAGGTGTGGCTCAACGTGGAGCTGCTCGCTGGAATGCAACTTGGTCCGTCAATGAGGCATATCTGAAAGGATCAGGATGGAACAGGCAATATTGGCTTGACAAGGATTCAGGATGCGATCCTGTCTTGAAACGTGGCTTACTCAAGACACAAGGGCTGAATACTGTTGCACAAGCTAACAGCACCATTGGCTTGCACGATAGTAGCCAAGGCTGCCACAACAATTGAGCTTCCCTCGTTGGCCGGGGCACTCAGGTACAACAGCATCACTAGAGATTTGACTTCCGTTGAGTTCACCTCTGAAGGCATAAAGATCCCGTTTCGTAACATGAGCGGACCCCACAAGTGGGCTTGGGTCATCAGAGGCTCTCTTCGCATCTTGGCTCATCCTAAACCAATCACTCTTTTGTCAGGTCTAATTAGTCTGGGCAGCTTGTTGATGCTTGTTGCAAAAGCCAAGGCAGCCACAGCTTCGAGTGCACAGATGTCACCCTGGCTCTTTGCAGGGGGGTTTGCGGTGATGAGTCCAAGTGCATATGCAATATACTGTTTGTCTGTTTATCCTGCTGATAAGAGGCCAATTTCCTCTACAAGCCTGCGAGGGGCCTGAAGTTGGTTGAAGCCACCTCTTGACCAAGACACTGGATCCTTCAGCTAGTTGCAGCCCATTCCTCCAGGCTTGATTTGTCATTCTGATCGAGAAAAATATCTCACAAAGCATTCTGGTACCCAATAGTGTTGCTCATTCCTCGGGTTGCTATGGGGTGCATCTTCAAACTTTCATTCAACTCTTCTGACAATGACAGGGCCTCGACGGCGCAGGTGCGGTGCAGTGATTTACCGGCCTTTCTCCACAATCCCACTGACGACCAGAACATTCAGATACATTCAGATGCTTCAAGTTGGGCACTTTACTGTATTATACAATATACTTACAGTACTATAGTTTCAGATGCTTCAAGCATATGAGATTGCTAGTTGCGAAGCATGACGACTCTGTCATCTCCACACGAGTCGAGTGGCTTCACCTGCATCACTGGTTTTGCTACGGAAACCTTATTGAATCCATATGAAGGATTGGGGACCCTTGTCTTATCTCCTTTTCAGGGAAGTTGCTTATTGTTTATCTCTCTCGGCAACGGCAGACCCTTTTCCAAATATGATGTCCTGCTGTCTTACTTTAGAGGTTCAAAACCGGCTTTGGTCATGCAGAATCTGGCAGAATAGCATAGCGAAATGGATTGTCCAAATTTGAGATGCCAGCACGATTGCTCTTGAAACGCATCATAATCTGTGCTGTGGTACTGTATGCCAGTTGGCCACTGTCGAACGGTCTGTCAGACAAGCCAGATCAACTGTTAAGTTGCATGTCTTCATATTTGTTCATTTTGGTCGGCCTTTTGTGAGCTTTGTCTCAGGCAGCATTTGGATTGGTGGACCGATCTGAGTAGTGAGGCCTTCCCATTGCTGAAAACACTTTGCGGGCTGAATTGAGATCCGGTGCAACTGGCTCCTGCTGTGTATATCTAATCTATTGATCACAGTTGATCAGGAATTTGTCACCCACAGGGTCAGCATGTCAGGCTCATGACCCACAGCAGTGCCTGCTTTCACCAACTGGTTTTAGCACTCTGTATCGTTAGTATGATGGGGGCAGGAGTCTATTGAGCACCGCCTGAAGCCGCGGATGGAACTGGATCACAGTGCCTGTGGTGACCTTCCAGCAGGATCAAATGTTTTTTAATGTTCATTGATTAGCGTGCGCACTTGGACATAGCACCCCAAGGTGAATCTCTGCAAAGCAGAGTATTGCTTTGGTTAGTAGCTTTGCCCTCGAAGCACTTGGCTAGAGCAACAAATGGTTTTCGGAGGTCGTGACTTCGGTGGGGTATTGTTTGCAGTGTACAGACTTCAGTAGACATGATAGAAAAGGATGGAAAGAACTTCTGTGTGCCTCATGGCAAGTGCAGATTGAAAGGATGCGAGAGAACCGTTTCACCAGAGGGTGGCTCGCTATTGTCACCAGGTAGATCGGGTAGGGAAAGCAAGCCGCTGCAACCGAAAAAGAAAAGAGCCCCTTTGATGGAGAAGAGGCGCCTTCCCCAGGAGTTAGGTCATTTGTCCAAAGCAGCTGGATTTTGGATGCTGTCCTTCAGCACACATGTGGGCAATATGCTCCATATATTTACATGAATTTATCGATACTCGTGCAATTTCATGTGTGTGTGCAATACTTGTTATAAGAAGATAGAATGGGTATCATATATCAGACCGAGTGCTCACACTTTGGATTGTTTCTGTCCGAGAAAGCTGCCAACTGCACGAGCCACCTCAGCAACTTGAGCACATTGGCCAGATCTGAAGAGCCTGTAAGCTTGTGGAGACATGTGAAATTCTTTCAACCAATTCGGCTACAGCAATTCTGAATAGCAATGCTATGTATACTAGAGCCTTGTAGCCCTTATCAAATGTTCGGAATGTCCGGAAGCTTTAGGCCAAGTTGGTGCATGGTTTTGGCCATTTGTCCATTTCTAATGGGTTCCAACGCCATGGCCGCTCTTTGGGATGGTCGGCGGGTTGCGAGGGCAACAAGATGCCGCACTGAGAACGTTCAATCTTCAGCTGTCCAAGCACGCACGTGCTGCAGAATGGCGGGAAGCCATCAAGTTGTTCAGGCATGCATGCTAGCTTGATGTTGGCATGGAATTTTCTGTTTGACGTTTTAGCTTGAAAAGGATGAACACTCCATGAAAGTTGTACTCACATTATCCTGCTTAGTGCATTTTGATATACTTTACTATTCAGTTCCTTGATGGTCCTGTGATGCCAGAGTTGTTTTGAAACCAAGGGTGGGTGGGTGAGGCAGCAAACCAATTAATTGATTAAGCATTGCATTTGTTCAGCATCAAGGTGGTACAAGATCACGTTATATTATCATTATCATATCATATCATAGCTGCATATCATGCATGCTTCTGCCGATCCATGGTGTGTGCTGAACAGGTCGGGTACAGGGCTTCAAAGAGACGTGGTGACCTTCGGCACAGTGACGTGGCAGAGTGCCAAGCTGTGATGCCAGTTGCCTGAACATCCTGACGTAGCACCAAAGCCATACCAAAGCCGTACAGGTTTGCTTGCGCTTGTGTTGGATGAAGCAGTTGCCAAATGGCGCCATGATTTTCCAGGGTTTTTTGAAGTTCTTTGCATAGAATGCCTTTGTACCAATGCTGCTCAGGTGGTCAAGGCTATCGGCAAGGCCTTGTTGTGGCGACAAGTCTTGCATTGGCTGTCCCTTGCCAGCATGTTTTCATGGCAGTGGTCCCTGGGTTGCGGAATAAGCTGATCCCAGCGGGTAATTTCAGATAAAGGTTAGGTCCCCTGAGTCACCAAGCCTCCCCTGTCACGCACTGTATCACCGAAGATGGTTGATTTTCGTATGGCTGAAACATCAGTGTAACGTGGCACATGTTGAGCCCTGCTCAGTAACAGAACTTTAAGATTCAGTAACGTTGGGAAGAGGACGGTTCGTTTATGATGATGGGCTTCAAATCATAACCACTTTGGCTGGTACGCCTTTTCAAACTAGGAAGTATGTGGCCTCCAGCAGCCTTGCTGGCAGCACCATCCTCCTGAACACAGCACTGAGCTGCTTGTCCGACGCTTCAAGATGGAGATCGGCAGTAGATGCTTGGTCTTGCTTGGTGCCAAGATTTCATAAGATTTCCGCCAAGCAGCCATTTGCAGCCACTACTTTTCAACTTACATACGTGAGGTGAGGCTTGAATTGCAAGGAACAGGTAGAAACATTGGACGAAGACGGAATACCTTTGATAAAAGGCGGGAAGAACTGGAGTCCAGCCCTTGTTTTGTGGGATCAAAGCGTATGGAGATCAGCCTGGCGTGGTTTGAGGAAGTCTATGCTCGAAGCACAAAGACATCGGTGCAGTGTGACGTGATCACAGGGAACAATTTGATCAGCGCTTGCCACTGGACCTATAGCTTGCTTCATCTTACTTCATTCTTTCGGTGAGCTCAAAGCACTCACCAACGCAGTTGTTTGGCGGATTTTGCTGGTGCTCTTGTTTTTCTGGTGCCAAGTGATAAGACATTGAGAAGAAGAATGGTTCTGATTGATGGCATTAAGGCCATCTACAGTGGCAGAAATGCCTGCAGCAGGCTGGAAAGATACAGCAAGAAGGCATTAAGACTGACATTGTGACGCACAATGCAGCCCAGCTTGCAAGGCAGTTGGAAGTGAGACTTGCAAGGCCGTCGAAAGTCAAGCAAAGTGCTATAACTTTAAGTAATTTTCTTACTTATCTTATTTGTCGTTTGAATTCTGGTGGATTTATCATAAAGCTTCCTAAATAGGTGCCTGGATAGACCTAGTATCCAACTAAGATTGAAGATGAATTGAAAAGAATTGAAATGTCTCGGGTTCTCTCCCGGTCTTGGCAGTCTGAATAACACCGGGAAGCTCAGGTGGTCCTTGCATCTTTCGATGGCACCACCTGGACATCAGCCATGGCTTGGTTGAGCAACACGCTCGAAAAAGGTCTGCAACGCACAGCTGTGACCTATGGAACTGCTATCTCTGTTCATGACCCTTGATGCAGCAAATAACATGTTTTGGAGCGAATGCAACCGGCATCATGGTATGACTGGAGCGGCATGATCGAAAACGTTTTGCTAGCCGCCTTGGTGTTCTCCATGTTGCTGTTATTTGATGTTCATGTGGCCGATTTGATTCATGGATGCAATCTTGTGTTTTGACATTACTTGGCGATGTACAATCTCAGCACATGTTCCGATGTGACACTGGTGCTGCTCTCGTCCAGCTCTGCCACGGGGTGCCGCAGGCATCCCTACAATAAGCCCATGTTGCACCCAGGACGTAAAAGAGGATTTTCGAACTGGGAACCGTGCTTGGGAGCGCTCTCTACTGTGTGCAGAGCAGGTGCCCAAGAGGCAAATACTCAGCCAACTTCACCACCACTGTTCATAGCTTCGTGTTGAAGGATCGCGTACAACATTTTCATCACCCAGGACCCAGGCAGAAAATTGAGAGATAGAGAGACTGCATGTCATATATTTGCTTTATAGTGCTTTATCTGGGGGGTTGGCTTCGGTTTGCAGGTGAGGACTGCTACGCTGGAGCCAAGCATCATTTTGGGCAATGCTGCCATCACCTCTTGTGAGAGAGCATCCAGGCAAGCACTGGGGAGATGTCAGCGTGAAACCTACTGGGCACTGGGGTTAGGTCGTAGCAGTCTATGTTAAGTCGCGGAAGTGAGCACACGGGAAACAAAAAAAAAGGTGTGTGGAATGATTCCACGGCGATTTTGACGGCAGAAGATATGGAAGTCCTTTTCGGCGTGAGCATGCTAAGACTTAAAAGGCCTGGACTGACTCAAACGATTGCAGCAATTCCATCCGGCAACATGGCACCTGCTATGACTTAAAGCGGCATGATGTGGCTGAACGATGCTCTAACCATGCTCAATCCATCTTAATCCGTCGGCTGGTAGATCGGGAAAATTCAACTTCTGGGGCGAGTCATGCATACTATTTTACCCATGCAATGAATTTTCCCTTAGAAATGGGGACAGTGCGGATGGGTGCAGATGGACACTCCGAAAACAAAACAATAAAAAACAACACCCACTCTGATGCCACGATGTGCTCGTACAACTATGCAAGGTGGATGTGGTCTTTGACTCTTCTGTCTACCTTGAGCCACTGTGCTGCATAGCAGACCCGTTCAGGCGATGAATAGGGATGGCTGCCTGGTTGCTGACAGGTCTCCGGTGATCAATTGACACTAATTAGTAGAAGAAAGGAGCTGTGGCCAAGGGACATGTGAAAACATGTCTTAATGCTGTTGGCTATTGCACGGCATATCCGGACATGGCTATTGCACGGCATATCCGGAACATGGAGATCAGGAGGATGCAGATGGTTTACTGCAGATGTTCAACCCGTGGTTGGCACAGGGGAAGTAAGGGTCCTTGGTTGATACATACACGGATGTTCAAGTTGCCAACCTGATGTAACTCTTGCAACCATGTTCCTCAGCATTTTTCATATGTTCAGCCCTGGCCCAGCTTTTCACACGAGATGTGGCCAAAGAATACCAAAGATGGAGTGAGTCATTGCAAGGCCAGCTCCTTCAACCCAATCTCGTGAGCCTGGCGGCCCTTGGTAGCGCCTGTGACGAAGCCACGTGTTGGAAGACCTCCTTGTCCTTGATGAATCGCGCAGCTCGGTTGATCCTGGTGGTGTCAGCGTTGTGTCTGCCATACAAGGCCCACTTCATGTGCAGCTCCTAGACCTGTGTTTTGCTGGGAGGTTCCACAGTGGTTTGGCGCTGAGACGTCTTCCAGGAGATTGAGTTGAGTGGGTCACACATTATCAGGTTCTGAATGGTTCTGATGTTCTGATACATTATGGATGGTCACATTGGGTCAGATTCGAGTTTGGATGCTCTTTGATTCTTGCTCTGTCCATCCACTTTGCCTTGGAGGATGCGATCTGCCGCAACTGCATGCATTAACACTGTGATGAGTGCCTCAGGACAGCGTTAAAAGTAAGAGATAGTTATGAGTTGCTTGCCTGGAATGCTCAGAGGGCAACTTCCTAGGAAAAGCTTCATGTCATCAGTCACCATTATGGACTGAGAATGCAGAAGAACAGTGGAAGGAACAATGTCCCGAACATGCTTTCTGGAGCAGTGTCTGGAGAACGTGTAGAGGATGTAGGGGACTTGTAGCGCTGAAGACTGGCTTGGCATCGCTTGGTATTCTTTCGTTGCATTTTGCGAAGGAAAGGTGAGGCATTGGAGCCGCTCCTTGCAATTGGTAGAAGACATGGCAACTTGGATGTGGATGGTGTGAGCATGTGTAAGCGTTTCTTCAAGTTTGTGTGCTGGAAACTATTTCTATATATTTCTATTGTTCCTGGAACCTTTAGAGTTTCTTTGAACGACTGGATTGCATTTCTTCTCTCTTATTGTTGACTTTGCCTGCATTCAAGCAGGGCCATCCATCCATGAAGCCATAACTCTGTCAGAACCCTGTTGAGGTATTTCTGCGCTTGACACCCAGTTCCACCACTGTGACTTGCCTCTTGATGACAGCTGCTGCCGACGCAGAAGATGTGGTGACAGGCTTGGTCAAGCAGCTCTGCAACGAGGCCCGAGCCAGAGGATCGTCCCCGGCTTCCGGCTTGCTGTCCAGGGATGCACCAAGTACAATGCTAAAGCGCGCAGAGCGAAAGACGTAGGACATTCCAGGACTTTATTGATGGCTTGACTTCGTCTAAAGCAGAAGATTCCCTGTGAAGCCGTGGAACTTCGAAGCCTGTGGCTTCACCCCCAGATATTCCCAGACTATTTTTGTCCAGCGTATCCCAGCGCCAGACTATGGACAGGTCCGTCCGGACATTTTTCATTTGAACGCCCTGCTGGGCTCCTTTGCTCGGCGATCTGCTTGGCACCGAGCACTTTACGCTGCCTCCACCGCAGCGGTTGATGCAGTGGGCGCTCGGGCCACATGGGCAGCACTCCCAAGCGACGGCTGGCAGCGAGCCATTGATGCCATGGAGCCTGCCTGGGAATACGTGGGGTTGACGTTGGACAATGTTGGATATATGATATCAATATCTCATGATATCTCTGGATGTTGGCTCTGGATGGTATATATGTATACTTGCATATATTTGTGATATGTTTCGATCACGTTGATTATGTTGTTGGAACTGGTTTGAACTTGAAGTTGTGTTATTTTGATTTCTTGAAGTCCTGTGAGGGGCTTATTGTGTTTTCTTATTTTTTGCTCCCAGGCAATCGGCTGAGGCTCATTTCCAATGATCAGCTGAAAGCTCACAAAGTTACACATCTCGTTTTTGTTGCTTTCTTTTTGTGCTTTATGTTCACACCATTCAGTCACATCAAAGAACAACTCGGATAGGCGTTAGATAGCTGCTGGACATTTTGCTGGACCCGATTTCAGAATGAACAATTTGGTCGCCAGATTTGCTGTACGGATTGGATCGGGTTTGCCTAACTGAAGGCATTCTAAATTTTGTGGTTGTTGGATTTGTTTTTTTTATTTTAGTACATTTGTAGTCATTTCTGTCAATTTGCCGCGACCGAAGGGTTTTTCCTTTTGGTTGCATTGGTCAGCCATTGCAACGTGCGGATTGACTCGCACACACCAACGTACAGTTGCTACGTCCTCCTTTGAGGGTCGATTCTGGCAGTTGTAGCTAGTGACACTCTAAATTTGACAAAGCCAGGACGCATATTTGGTTGGTCTTTCTTCTTGTGGGGCTCAAAACCGGATTGCAAAGATGCAACACCGGCAACCCGTCGCAGGAGTATTTTCAAATCTCCCATGCATCCGTTGCATCCTACACCAGCATCATAGATTGTGCCTAAGCTGATGTCATTCCAGGACTGTCATTCTGTTGCAGCTGCTCACATGTATATACTTGCATCAGGACAAAACCGGATGATTTTTCACCCATGACATGATGCACGTAAAACCATGTAAAACCTCATAAAACCGCATGAATTCTTACGATTTATTGCACATACACAGGCGGATAAAGAATCATAGAGATATGACATAGAGTTCTTGATTTGCGTTCATAGGTCATAGACTCTGCAAGTAGCAGTGCGGCTGCCCAGGCTGTGTTGACGTTTGGGCTGTGACGTTTCAGCTCTTTTCGGAGCTGCTGCTAGATGCCTTGGTTCCAGATGTCGTGACCAGCAACGCGATTCTGCGAAGCTGCGGCCAAGGTGCAGCTTTAGGGCGGACATGGGCAGATGGTATCAACATATAATTATCAACCCAAATTGAAAAAAAAATATTTGAGACCCTGGATGGGTGTCGGTTGTGATATATGATATGACGTGATTTGATCTGATTGCACACTAGGACTGCAGTGATATCGCAACGTACATCAACTTACCCATTCCATCCCATTCCGCTTTAATGTTTTCATGTCTTTGTGCCAGCTGGAGCCCAGTGGTGCAGGTGATCCTGCTCGATGGCTCAATGCCTATCAGCTGCTGCAGCGCACCCAGCACCAGGCACGGTCCTGTACAAGCAGAGAAGAGCAGAGACGATCGCAGAGACCCCAAAGTTGCTGCAGAAAGTGTTTGGTTTTCCAGGTTTTCAAGTGTCCACTGCAGTACACTGCGATTTGCCTTGTTTGGGACCTTGAATAATGGACTGAAATCATTCATGAGCGCATTCACTTCTGCCAAGATTCTGTTCATGTTTGGTCATCTTTGTTCTCTTCTTCGAAGCGCCAACTTCCCGGTGTTGCCAATGCTGTGCACAGGACGTGATCACCTACACCTCTATACTCTCTGCATGTGCTGGAAACTGGACGGTAGTCCTGGCATTGCTAGGCAGCTTGACTTTAGTTTGCAACGCGATTTGGAGAAATGTGGAGAAATTGGAATTTCGTTTGCTTGACGTGCTGTGTAAGTTCACATTTGGGTAATAACTTCCGCAACTTCTTCTCATGAAGTAGGTCGATCTCATCGTCTATGATTAATTAATATTACTTCAATTACCTTATTATTTGGTTCCTGCACTGCACCCTTCAGGCACCATGCAGTCCAAAAGGCTGCAAGCATCCCGGCTGACCTACTTGGCAGCCATGGACAGCTTTGGCCCTTTGAACGCAACATCACTGCGATGTGGATGCGAAAGAGCTTCAATTCATGCTCTAGGAATATACTGTACAGTACCCATTCAATCCCATGAGCAGCTCAGCGGTCTACATGCAGTTTGGTCCTGATTTCAATATCAGCGTTTCCTGGTTTTTTGATGGTGTTTGTGATCACCCGCCATGCATCGCTGACGCCCTACAGCTATAAGGTTATGCGCGTGATGAAGATCATTCCAGGGATTTCTCGACGCTGGCCACCATGTCAATGTGTGAATGGGGTAGATGAGACAACCAATTGGATTACAGCTACTTGTTCTTTTGGTTTCCTTTTTTTTTGACATTCCCCACAACGGTCAAATCTTGGAAATAGTGGAATAGTGAGGGTGTGGCAGAGAAAGTGGGAAGATGATCGGAACAAAGAGGCAAAGAGGTCGATGTCGTATGACTAGATAGATTACTTCTAGACTTATAGACGAAGAGTGATACGAAACTACACGACATATGAGAGATCATGAGAGTGTGTGAGACTCTACAGACCTCCACAGGTAGTCTATCAAAATCTATGTAACCCAAGAGCCCTGTGAGTCCTGTGACCCAGCCTTTGGCTCAAGCAGACGAGTCAGCCAATCCAACTGCTTACACGAGCGTGTACAATAGCTGGCAAGAGGATCCGGGATTGCAGAGGCCCGGTGACCTTGCAGCGCATGACGACTTTTTCAGATGAAAGGAGCCTGTCCATGTCTTTTATATTCTTATATGTATAAAAAGGATGCATGCAACCGCATTCCAATCAAACCCGAACTGGAGCGCGACTCACTCTTTGTTTTGCCAGGATGTGCTGTCGAAGCTTTGTGCGGCATGTTGTTCAGTTTGGTGGTGTTTTCCGGCGAGTGAGTTTGCTGATCCATTGGCAATTTTCTTACTCATTGCTGCTTCCATGCAGTTGCTGCTCCTACCCCAGCCACCGCTGTCCCTCACACTTTTCTGCTGAAAAGGAATGAAAATGACATTTTGCTATCATCATGCATCGTGCTATCCCTGAAACGTTGAATGGCTCCTTGCTTGGATGTGAAAAGTCGGCTTGCTGCTTGTACTACCGTGTCGTAGTCGCCTATTTTCTTAGTCGGAGCTGCCATCCAGACCACCGTTCGCCAAGAAAGAGCACTTCACAACATAGCGAGGGTTCATTGCAGATAGCGTTTTGTCACCCACCTGCTCACCAAGATAGATAGGCATGCAAACTTTGCAAAAAGACCATCGCCGCACCAGGTGTGCTCCTGCCATGGCGATGGCAAATGGAACCAGAGCTTTCTTGGGATGCGGATATTGCACAGAGGCTGGCCGTTTGATGGGAAAAATGCTACTGTATCTCGTCAGAGAATATCAGTTCTGTCCACATGATGTATCCTGATGTCATTTGGCGGTCGCGTCGGCAAGAGGATCAACTACAATAGACTGCACTTAACTGAAGTGAAATTCTGAAGGATTGGTGTGATGTATATACAATGTCTATCCATGCTGTTTAACGCTGCATTATGCTGCATTGGAGTTCCATGAGGGGATTGGGAGAGCTTGGTGAGCCAACACGTTGCGTTGAAATTAAAATGCACCGCGTACTATCCATGAGAGCGTCCAGATCTTCCAGCCGGCAGCTGTCTCATCAAAGACCCGTGCACTTGCAGGCGTTTCCTGAGAGGAATCAGCCACTTGGACAATTTCTTGCAGGCTGAGAGCGGCCCAATCGGAACTTTTGGTGTTCGTTGTCCTTAGTTCCCAAGTTTATGTGGCTGGGCCCTGTGTTGAATTATCGAGCGGCTTACCATTCCTGAATCGGAGCTTATCATACACTTAGGTACATCTATACCCCACATACATATACACATCTGTGCGTGTGTGTGTGTGTGTAATAGTGTGTACGTATGTGTAAATCTATTTATTATTATATGTATGAAAATAAGATAGAATATGCAATAAAAAAATACATAATTACAAGTAGTTCCCGGGCAAGCCGGGGTCGGAAGTTTCAAAAATTGAAACACCTATAGCTTATAAAACTGAACAGAGCCTTGAACAGAGCCTGGGCCTATAGGATGCTGGCAAGCCTTCTGTGCTTCTGACATCCCTTGGCTTCTGACATCCCTTTGCCTTTGCCATCCCTTGTTCCCT